>JAPSGF010000017.1:11053739-11227859 GCA_035772895.1 Perdix hodgsoniae | reverse complement strand
GGGGGGGGGGGGGGGGGGGGGGAAGGAGATGTAGGGTGGGGGCTAGGAAGAGGAAGCTAATAAACCTTAGCACCTTTGTCAGGCTGTCTTACAAAAGGTTACTTCATTTTGGTTTCCCCTTTCATGAGATCACATTTAAAAATTCCTTTTGAGTACTTCTAACCTTCAGAAGGTATCTTCCCCTCACTGCTGAGCTTCCACTTAGGGCTGCGGTGATAGATCAGTATCACATTTTAAATGAACGGGAACTGTGAGTTTCACTTGACTTTCAAAATGGTGATTACAATAAGCTCTTAATTACAAACTCTCAGATTTTTTTTTCCCCCTCTGTAGCTAAGGAGCTCTGGGGAAACGCTAAGTAAATTTTGACTTCCCTTTGTTCTTTGGGACTCTTTTGTCCCAACTCTTTCAACCTGAATCTTGATATGGAATTCATTGTCCTGGTAAAAGATTCCATGCACTGTATATGTAAATACACTCCCTCTTTCCTGTGTTATGAAATGTGTAACTAGTACTGGCATATGGAAGGAACGGCCCCGGCCCCCCTTCCCTTCCCTAAGGTAAAATGGGCTAAGCTTTCTTTTCTTTGCAAGCAGCTGAAAGAAGAGTTTGACCTTTGAACTCCCCCTCACACTTCCACACTGCTTTCAGGATGATTAAATAACCGAGGATATTTGCCTGTGTCTTATGCTTATTTATCTCACTTAAAATGTTCCAATACTTAACTGTTGAGGTATTGTCTTTAAATATAGCAAGATAGTGCATTTCGGTTGCAGCAGGGCTGCCATTTGCCAGCTCAGCCCTCTTATTTTTGAGACTCTGGATTTAGAACATCAGCATTCCAGTAAGATATTCTTTCCACATCTCATAATTACGTTTATTTCAAACTGTTACTGACTTTTAACAGGCTCTGGGTCATTTCTGCTGACCCTTGACCCTCCTTTTTAAGGTAGCTCTAGTAACAAAAAAAGTTGAGAAGAGTTTTTCTTTCTGGTGCGTTAATACGGGCGGGGGATTGTGCTGACTACTGTATGCATGCTTCTAGAGAGATGTGACTCATACCACAGGAGATTTGCAACTGAAGACAAAAGTAAGGAAAAGGATATGACCAAGCTATGTAAGATCCTCACTGTGCTGTGTTTTAATTAAAAAACAAACCAAGAAAATGCTTTCCTAAGCTAACTTTGCCTATTTTTTCATCTACCTCTAAAATTAAGGCCGCTCTGACAAAGGTTTGATTGTTTTTAACTTTTTCAGGGAAATTCCCAAATAATCTTGTTTTATTGCTTTTATTGTTTTTATTCTTCTGCCAAACAAGAGGAAAATACATTAAAACTTCTATTGCTGTGTTCTGACCAAAGTCATAAGATTATAACTTACAGTTTATAGATTAGTTGCTTTTGTGATTCTTCCTCTTTTGCATTTTTTTCTTTCTTTTCGAGGCAGGGGGCACAGGACAAACCATGTTGTGCTGTGGCAGGGGCAGACATGAAGTTACAAAGTAAACCAATGTAGGTGCTGAGGAAAATGAGGTATAAATCAAAAATCTGAGACATACATTGTTTGTGCATACAATGTCTGAGTTCGTTGCAGAAGTTTGAATTGTTTATCTGACTGCCTTGAGAATTTCAAAAGAAAGTACAAGAGGAAATGTGGTTAGAATACGCAGGAAAATCTATGTAGTGCTGCCTGAATTAGAGATTCGAGCAGAAACTCGTCCAAGTGAGTAACTGACTGGATAGGGATTTTCTACACTCTGAAGACTTTATGCAACTGAAAGTATCAAAGTCTGAATTTGTTTATGTGCAATGAGCGTACTTCTATTTTCCAGTGTAATAGAGTGCAGTGTAGTTTGCCTCTGACATAACTACTGAGGGGATATGAATCCCTTGTGCTTAGGCTTCATTGCAGTGGTAAATGGGGCTGATGGGGTGAAGTCTTTGGTCAGCTTCTTTCTGGTGTGTAGATAGGAAGAAGCAAACTAGATGTGCTCTAAAGACTATGGTGTGTAATACCATTAAGAGAATGGATATACAGGTCAGGTGGTCCAGGTAAGCCACAACTTCTGTTAAGCTTTAGTGTTTGTTTCTAACCTTTTACTAGCTGCTAAAAACAAGCAAACAAAAACCTATGAAACTTTTGCCTATTTCCTCTCTTTGGAGAGGTCCATTTCTTGTAGATGTTGGCTTTGCTTTCTAGGATAGTTCGAAGCCATGTGTTGGTCATCACATGCATCCCTTCAGTCTTAATGGAGGATAATTAAGGTAATGCCAGGCAATTAAAACTTTTTGAATCTCCATCAATTGGCACTGGTTTCTGGAAGAGCTCCCACCTGCATGGAGGAAATGTGTTATTTCAAGCACACTGCTATTTTTGTATCTTCAGATTTTAGGCCAGGGAAGGACTTAGCAGAAGTAAATGTCTTTCCACCAGACTATGTGCATTTTTCCATCTTTCAGGACTGATTTCTGCCAATACGTAATTGTGGGTATGTTTGAAAGTGGCAGCTTCAAAGTCACCGCTCTGCAGGGTTGGGGGGAGGGAGGGGGATAGGAAGCTGCTGCTTTTTCTGCCAGCACACCTCTGTGTTGGTGAGAGTTGGATTCAGAGTTGAAATCAGGTGAGAAGGCAAGGGGAGATGAATATCCTGAACAAAGTGAACTCTTCTCCTCTCCAATTCAGGAATAGTGAAGAATCTCTTTTCCTGTTATTTCACTTATGCTGCCCAAAGGGATGCAACTTCCCCATAATTGCTACAGAGGAACTCCTGCCTCTTGAGTAATAAGAAATTAAGTTTAATTTGGTAAACTCCAAGTTTACCACTTCTTTGTAGTGGTGGCTGCTGGGGAGATCTAACATCCCTCTGCCAAAAGATGTCAGGGAAAGGGGGGGAAGAGAATAATCTAATTTGCTGTTAAGGTCTGTGAAAATATCCTCTTTCAAATGGAAACCAAGACTAAACATGAGGCAGTTTATGTAAGGTGAAACTGATTCAACAGTAAAAATGTATCACTCACTTCACTAAGAGTCTTTACCTGTTGTGGAGAGAACAATAAACTGTTTTGTAAGGTAAGGGGTCACTGCCAGTTTAAGTGCACATAACTTCTTGATTTAATGAAGTTGCATCATCTTATAGCAGTGGTGAAACTTGTCCCAGACTTATTTGGAATAGGATTGCTCTTGTCTTTCAGCCTTTCCACAACAGGTGTTGGCTGTTTCTTAGTGTCTGCAGTCAGCTTTGGTTTTGTGGTCCCTGAGAAATTCTCTCCTACTCAGAGTGGGGGGGCTGAAAGGGAGAAATCTGGAAAATCTGTTAGAGCAGTGCTTCTGAACTTTAAAAGTCAATACTTACTTGTAGCACTTCCTCCTTTAATGCCAGGAATTAGTCTCTTTTTATATTTACTCTTGCTCAGTGGAGGAAAAACATGTGCAAAGTGATGCATGCTTATGTTTTCTGCTTTGAAAGGAATAATTACATCTTTTGATAGAAGAGGCATACAGCTCACTGAGGAAATGTGTTCATCTTATCCATCCTCTGCCAAAACAGACATATAGCCTTAAAGAAAAAGGGACTCTGCAGGAAAAGGTTTTTTAGAGAAAGGATATCCTTTGTTTCTATCAGTACAGACGTCTGAAATGGGGGGAGTTTTCCTAATATTGTTCATTATTAACTGCTAGTTATTTTCCACTGATAATTAAATTCCTGGAGGAAAGTGATTTGCATATTTGTCTGTCTTATCTGACTACAAAAGAGCTTTAATACAAAATCTTTCTGAAGTGTGTAGAGAAGTGCCTGGATAATAGCAGTCCTGCGCTCTGGTGTGTGTCTGCTTCTTCAGATCTGTTTCTATGAATTGTCTCAGTTGCACTGCGTTGGAAAACTCTGTAGCTGCATTGCAAGGATCTGTAACAGGGGAAACAAAATAGCCTCTCTTCTAGAGGATAAAAAAGAACTCCAAAAACCTCTCTAAGAATCGAGGTTTAGAGTAACTTTGAAAACTTCAGGCCTGAAAGATGAGGACTAACAAGGGGCCTTCAGGATGTGCAGCTTTTAGGGAGTGGAAATTCCAATTTGGGGTCATCTTTTATGTTCTCTTTTCAACCTGAACATCTTTGTTTTGATCTTTTCCTGCAACTGAAACAAACCAACTCTCTTCCTCCCCTTCCTCCCCCTAGATCTCCGTTTCCTTTATAAGTTCTCATGCTAGTTCTTTATCTGAATGAACTATTAACAAACTTCTCTTTAAAAAGATTTTTCTATTTCAACACATGGCAGGAAAAAAATGTGGATGAGAAGCTACATTAGGTGCACTCGTGCAACTCTGTTAACACAGAAACGAACTGGGAAGTTGTTAAATGATTTACAATCAAAAAGTTGAAGGGAGTTGCTCTTCCCTTCCCTAGAAGGCAGCAGGACTCACAGTAATGAAGAGTCAGTTACTGGCTTCCTATAGCGTTATGAGGAAAAGCTGACTACTGCCGTTCTGCAAAATGAGGTTTTCTATGCCAGTGTTACAGCTTGCCAGTGCTCAGCTCAAGTCACTTACAGATGGAAACAGGTGCATTTCAGGAATAAGGTCTCAGTCTATGGAGCAAATAATGTGTTCCCCAGGTTTAGGGGCTGCAGTTCCTTAAACTGGGACAGGAAGACACCTTATTGTGCGAGATGTGACATGTGCCTTTCTTAGAAAACACCTAAAGGAGATTGTGTGCTTGACATATATAAATCCAGAGACTTGAAGAATCAAGCTTGAAGTTTCATGTTCTGGGTATCTGATAGTTTGACTGATGTTTTGAAGCAGTGGGTAAATTAGAACCTCACAATGTTGTCTTGCTTTGTGTTCTAAGTGTGGGAGATGTGAACACGGCACAGTGACAAGAGAGCTGCTGTCGCTGCTGGGTTCTGCAAATGCTGTACGCAACCTTAGGACTCTGTAGGCACTATCTTGAGAGTCTGCAGCTCTTGAATATTGTTAGCAGCCACTTTGGGGATGGTAATTCTACTAGTTCTTCCTTTAAAAAGAAACAATCTGATGTGTTTGTACATGAGCTATTCCATGATCAGTATTACCCCTGGATGTAGCTGTGCCCAGCTGAAATAAATAAGCCCTATAAAGTGTTTCTGATTAGCAGGCAAAGTGAGGATGTCTCAATAAGGAAAAAGTGATGCTAATTACTCTATGTTCACACGGCAGGATGAGAGCAACTATTCTGCAAAAGCAAAACCTGTAGATAGAAATACAAAAAGTGCTTCAGTGAGCTGTCAGTGGTTCCCCATTAACCAGTAGCAGAGTGAGATCTTTCATTAACAGTGTTGAAGAGGAGGAACCTATTCTGAGTGCAAAGGCACTGAGAGACAAATGTTTGAGGCTGAATATCTTTGTCCTCCTGAAACCTCTTGAAATGTGGGGAAAACTGAAGGAAAATGTTGAGAATAAGTGTAGTTCTGTTACGAGGAAGTTCCTCAAGTGAAAGAAACAAGGCCACAAAAACAAACAAAGGCAGCTAAACTGTGGCAACTGGCTCCCTGAGGTTTTGGGATGGGAATGTGTTCCTGATGGTGGGCTCATGGGGCTGTGGAGCTTCCATAGGGCGCTGAAAGAAACCCTGGGAGCCAGTGCAACGTGCTGCTGGCCTTGGGTTAGGGGTCTGTTATGGGGCTGCTGGGGTGGCTGTCTGAGCGCCTCTGGTGTAGGCCGTACAAAAGTAACTTATCACTTAGTTGTAACTCTCTTCTAGTTTTCTCACTTCTGTTTTTAAGAAGCTGTTGCAGGAACTAGGTGAACTTCTGTAATTGTTCCAGTTAGCTTGTTACAGTTGAACAACTGTTATTTCTGCCAGCACACAGCTAGTGAGGTGTAGTTGTTTTTCCTGCTCTCAGTCCTGTGCTCCGCGGAGTCTGAAGCGAGAAGTTCAGTGGCTGGACTTTGCTATTCTCAGAAAGGTGTGTCTAGAATTTTTATTACATATTCATGGAAATTTTGAAATGCAGGAAGTAGAAATGCAATAAAATTACTACTGATAGGTCATTTCCCAAAGAAATCTTTAAGACTGCAACATGTAGTCTTCAATTGTGTAATTTAATGAAAGTAAATTAAACTTCTCTACAGGCACTTAATTGAAACTTAGTCTGTTCTAATAATCTATTTATATGCAACAGCTTTTTGGTGTGGTTATTAGGTTGTATGGCAAGCATGATGAAAACAAGATGTTCTCATCTGTTGAGTTCAATTTTTTTATATACATTTTGTGGTGTTCGTAAATATAATGGATATTGCTGTGAACACACTGAAGTATTTGATTAAAGACCACATGGTCAGATATGACTTTTGTGAACTAGAGCTTGCGAGGCCCTGTGGGCTGCCAGAAGGATGGAGTTCAGGCAGTGTTGTTATTTGAGAGGAGATGTCACTTCTGGCAGTGGCCCTACAGGAGGCGTCAGGCGGGATCCCTGCGCTCACTGCTGGGGATGCCTGCTGTTGTCCACGAATGGTGGAGAGGGAGGTCGGAAGGTTGAATGTGAGCTCACCGAAATGTGGAGAGTCATCCTCTATTTCAACTTTAAGGTGAATCTGCGGCAAACTTGCAGCTTTCTCTTCAGATGTTGGAAGGAAGTGTTTCCTGCTTCAGTCTGCTGTTTTGCTGAAGGTCTCTGGCTGTCTATTACTGGTGTTGTCCCATTCTTCTTTTTGTCCCTCCCTTTTTGTCTCCTGAAAGTGAAAGATGACAGAAGCTGCCCCTGGTACTGTTTGTGGGTTGGTTTTAATTTTTTTCTCCAGTATGTAGACTTTAAGGTAGTTACAGTGCTCTTCCAAACTACAGGTTATCTGCTTTCCCAAGTAAGCAGTAATACAGAATTATAGCAATGTCTCGCTGTTCTACTGGTACCTACAGTGTTTTGAAGAACAGGAATGTAATTAATCAGCACTTCTGGTCCTCAGGTCCAAAGTATAATATTATCTTCACTAGGAAGAAGGTTGTTTTCTCTTTAAACAATGGATAAAATCCTAGTGCAGATACTTGGTTTATAGTTTAAGCATATATTAGCTAGTCTAAACAATGAGTGTAAAATCATGCCCCACTTTAGAAAACTGCTTGTCTAATCACAGTGAAGTATGAAATAAATGACTGCAGTTTTCCAGCTTGCTTTCTGACATTAATAGTAGTATCTAAATGCATTTGCAGTTTTCTTCAGAAATTCTACCTGCAAGATTTCCTTTTTAAATCCATAGATGCTGTCTCTTGGATAAAATAACATCTACAGGAAAAATAGTTGCCTGAACTGCAGATAAGCCTTCTAGGTTCTGAGGCAGGAGTACCTTGCTCTGCTTTGCAGTGCTGCCTAGAGGGTGAGCTGTGACCAGTCCTTCACAACTGCTGAGACCTCCAATTAAAAACAGCAAAAGCCTGAAAAACATTCAGCAGCCAACTCAGGTTGGTGGGTGTGTGCTCAGCTTTGGGTGCCATGGGAGGCTGCTCCAAAGGGTTAATTAAAATCTATTGGTACCCAATAAATTCAGACAATTACAACTTGCATTATGTACAACTCTTCTCACAGTCCATGTGCAAACTATATGCTGGGTATTTACACATGCAGTTGTAAGGACAGGTTTTTTTTTTAGACAGTTAAGTAATTTTTCTATTTTGATGCATTGAAATGAGGTGATGTTGAAGTAGACCAACTTCTCCCCTCATCTCAGGGTGCTGAAATATTGGTCCTCATAGGATGGGGAGATGGTGTGGATTTCTGATGTTCTTCATCTGTGTTTTGCCCACGATGTCATCTCTCCCGTTGCTCTGTTTATGTCATAATGCTGCAGGGTGGGGGGTGTAGCAGGGTGGCAGTTGCTGTGTTCTTGGGCAGGAGTGAGGATATAACTGATGGATCCCAGCAGTTCAGTGCACGGGACTGGGGGCACTTCCTTCCCAGCAGTGCCTGTGACCTTTGTGGGGTATGATTCTTATCTACTAGTGCAGAGTTTTTACCAGCGTAGGCAAAAGTAAATACGTTAAACTCTGTAAGCTCATTTCTAATATTTTGCTTAGGTATTTAGAAATTTTTCAAAGTAGCAGTTCATTTTAGTTTGCAAATAAATTATTTTCAGGCATATAGCCACCATGTAGGCACATGAGCTGTGCTGCAGCATGTTATCCTGCTGTGTAAAAATACCTCTTAAAACTACAGCAGAAATGGAACAAAACAGCAAGTTGAAACATGAAGTAAAACATGCTAAGCAGTACCCTTTGATATGTTTTTCCCTATGCTTTATGAAAAAGGAAAGCTTTGTGAGTATTTCAGCTTCAAACTTCTGTTATAGCTTCCCCACCTGCATACTTAGGGGTGCGTGAAAGCCGGAAAGCCAAGACTGACTGAAAGGATAGGGCAAGAGCAAAGGCTGCAGCAGAAGCAATTCAGAGGTGTCACACCACAGGTTGAATCTGCCTGCTACAAAAGATTTGAGTCATTATGAAAGGAGGAAGTGTTAATCATGACAGTGATTAAAGAAACAACAACAACAAAAAAATGGGAATAAAGGCCTTAGTGAAGAGGTGTTTTGGCTGCAGCAAATCCAGGTTCTGCTGTCACCTTCCTATCAGCCAGTGGCTTGGTCCCTCTTCCACTGCCTGCCCTTCCACCCCATTTCCCTCTGTTCTTCCTGTCGACTTGTGACATGAGCCTCTGGCAGAGTCTTTGAGTTTTAAGAAGCCAGAAGGCACCACTCTAGCTTCCTGGTACTCAAATGTACTGTTTCTAGTCCTTGGTTAGGTTGGCTGGACAACATGAATATTAAGCTCTAGTGTTGCAGGGAAAAGATGAATGCAAGCAGCTGGCAACTGTATTGGCAGTTGAGTAATTTTTTAAAAAATTCATCTTTATAGACTCATCTCATTCCAGAGTCCAGGATTTTCTTTTGTTGGCATAGTGGTAGGAAAAGAAGCTGATTTTCAGTTTGAAACCAGAGAATATTCCTAGGAGTGAAGCACAGAGCAGTGAGAGGATAAGTGTTTGAGGTGTTCTATGTACTTCTACTGGCAATGTTTTTCTGTGCTTCCTTAAATTGGAGTGATTCTGAGATTCCATAACTGGAGACCACCCCTGCTGTCTGAATAGGAGAGCTGTCAGGAAAAGCTGGAGCAGGTAACCTCAGCTGGGAGCACAGCAGTGTAGTGTCTTTGCCTGCTCCATCTGCTTGTTGTGAACATGTTTATAGCCTGATCTATTATAGGATTTGTTTGGAATGGTTATCCTTTCTCTGGCTAAAATGAAGTTTTTCCATTTTCCCTTAAGTAAGAGCAATGTAAAAGGGAAGAGGAATTCTGAAAACATACTTTGCTCATACTGTCTTTTATTATGTGAGCCATAGCGCCTCAGACTTGTTAATTCAAGTGATGTGGATCACTGTCCAGCTTCTCTTATGGAATAATCTGTGGAAGTGTGAGGCTGGAGTTAAATTCTGAATGCATTCTGATTAGATGTTTGGGCAGGTTTCGTCTGGGGATCTTTCCCATTCAGTTTATGTGAGCATGTGCTACTCTGGTAAATCTTTCCCTTACCCAACACTTGATTAGGTGGAGTCTTGAACTCCAAAACTATTAATTTCTCTGTCCTAAGAGTTGCTAATTGCTACTAGTGGGCTTTTTGATTCTTACAAGTTGAAAAAATTAAGTGGAACTTGTAATTGACTATATCATAGCCCCTTTAAAACTTATGGAATTTTAAACCTTCATTTTGGAGTACAATCAAACACACATTTGGTGTTGCACGCAGTTTGAAATGGGAAGCATTTCCTTTGCAACTGTAATAGTTGGCCTCTTGGTTGATTTTTAAATATTAAACTACTGCTCAAGAAACTGCTCAATTATCAAGATACTGCTCAAGTATCGTCCGACTTTGAAACTTCAAGATGATCTAATTGTGGCAGGGGTTGTAGATCTGTGGATATTAACAGCTCAGAGCAGTGATATTAACAAAGTTCTTAATACGTGGATTTGTGCTTAATGCTTGTTTTGTACTAGAACTGTGAGTGCTAATTCCAAGCTCTCTAGTCTTGGGTGGGAGAAAGAAGGGATTTTGCTCAATAGCCATTACTGAACAAACAACGTTTTACTGTGGCTCTAAATTCTGGTTTCACAAGTTCTTGGAAGGTTACTTGCTTCATTTACTTGTACATATTGAAATATAGTTTAAGCAGTTTTATGCAGCTGGGTAGGAGCAGGTTTAGAATAGTTATTGAAGTATTGCCATGATATAGCAGTCCTAGAGCAGTAGCCTAACTAATGGGATAGAGGAATGTTTAAGACAGCTGTTTATTTCTACTCTGGCATGTAGAAAATCACTGGAGTGTCTTTTAGTTGTCCCTCATTGATGCTCAGTAATGTACGCCTTCTGTGCTCAAAAGCATTCAACAGTTTTCTTTATTTGGGAGATATCTTCCTTTTCTTTTGAGAAGCCTTATGGATTGCTTTCTCTCTTTTTCAGGTGCTGGAGTTCTCTGTGGCACTGAACTTGCCCTCAAGTACATTTTGCCCAATGCAACTATTTTAAGTTTTTGTACAGAAAACCTAAGTGTGACTGACTGTTTCTGCAGACTTGAAAAATCAGAAGAAATAATTCAAGAAACCTCATTCGTGTCACTGAGAGAAGCAGTGGATGCACTTTCAGTGATGTGCTAACACAGGTAAAAATGGAAAAGAAATAATCTTTTGCTCCTGGAAAAAAATCTTTTTCTTGGCAGAAGACTTTGAACTTTGCAGACTTGCAAGCACATGTTGGAGAACTTTACAAGTGTCCTTATCGTGATCAGTGAACATCCCCCAAAGAACTGAAACCTTACATTAAAACACGTAATAGGGAACAGAACGTAGGAAACATGCCAACTCAGCCTCTCTTGGCATATATGGATGGACTGGATGGAATAGCCAGTACTGTTGGTGCACAGATGGAGAATAATGATGCCTCAATGACAATAAAAGGAACAAATACCATTTCTTACAAAAGCTTGCAAGAAAAATTTCTTATGCAAGCTGAAGGATGTATGCCTCTGGACTGCATGTTTTGTGATGAAACTTTTAAGCATCCTGAAGAACTTGGAAAGCATGTTTTAACTCAGCATAGGCCTACCCTTTGTGAACCAGCTGTCCTGCGTGTTGAAGCAGAGTATCTTAGTCCTCTAGACAAATGTCAAGTAAGAACAAATTTGCCTTCCCCAAACAATGAAAAGGACAGTGAAGAACTTAGTTGTGAAGTTTGTGGACAAACGTTTGATGAGGCTTTTGATGTTGAAGCACATATGAAAAAGCATAAAGATTCTTTCACATACTGGTGTAATGTATGTGGAAGAAGATTTAAAGAGCCATGGTTCCTCAAAAATCACATGAGAACACATACTGGGAAGCCTGGTTCTAGAAACAAGCTTCAGCAAGGTTCTGGAAGCCCCATCACAATAAATGAGGTGGTGCAGGAGCATATAACTGAAAATGTAACATCGCCTTACAAAATCTGCATGGTTTGTGGCTTCCTATTTCTCAATAAAGAGACTCTACTTGAGCACAGTAAAGTGCACACCAAAGAATCAGTACCCAACGGTGAAAGCCCCCAGGTGACTGATGATCCTGATATAGAAGAAACATCTCACAGAGAAGAGTTTTTGCGATTTTTGAACTTAAGACCAAAAGTGGTTCTGGAAAATGACAAATCACAAAAACCTGTGAAATGGATTGCTGAGCTGGATCCGTTCAACACATATCAAGCATGGCAGCTGGCTACCAAAGGTAAAGTTGCGATTGGCCACGGCCAAACTAAAGAATCAGGACAAGAAGGAAGTACAGACAATGATGATTCATGTTCTGATAAAGAAGAACTTGGTGAAATTTGGAATGCAAATAAAGGTAGCCAGACTGAAACTACAGGGAAGTCAAAAGTAAATAAAAACAGCAGTTATACAGGGAATAGTAACTTATACCGACACAAATTGAAACATCCCAACAGTGAAGTGCCTTCTATGGAGATGGATTCTAAATTGTCCCAGAACAAAGAGAAACCAACACACTGTTCAGAGTGTGGCAAAGCCTTCAGAACATACCACCAGCTAGTCCTTCATTCTAGAGTGCATAAGAGAGACAGGAGGACAGATGGGGAGACTTCAGCTGCTTCAAGGGCATGCTGTACTGATATAATTGCAAGCCTAGATGAAAATGGAACAGTAGAGCGAGTGGAAGGAGGATCTGAAGATGGATCCGAAGATGGGCTTCCAGAAACACTGAATTTAGGTGAGCAGCATTTAGAGGCATGAGATTGAAATAACTGTTATTGTTTGGGAGCTGTTTAAAGCCAAAAACGCATCATCTCTCTTAATGTCCTTTTCCAAAACTTACACTGGTATGGTGGGGAAAAGGGGAGAGAAGAGGAAGAATAGGAAAGGGAAAGAAATGTTCTGACACAAGTATTTCCGGATCTTTGAAGTTGTGTTGGGCCTTCTGGAAGTGGTGATTTGGGTTTCTGGAATTATTGAAATACTTTCAATAACAATCTGTCTAGAAAAATTGTATTCCCCCCACCAAGGCACACGCTTCTACAGGTATAGTGTATATTCATTGCATTCTTGTACAGCACATGTTTTTACAATGACTTGTTCAGAAATACTAGCTGTATGTTTCCCACTTGATTCTGCATCTTGTAAGAAAGGGCAGAAAAATGTCCAATGCTCGGAATCAGTGGTTATTAGGATCACAAGAAGTAAAGAATAATTCCAAGGTTTTTCTACCCATCCATAGGTTGTGTTTCTTTTGAATGGTATCTAACTTGACAGGCTAAGTGTCAGGACCAGCAACTTTTAAATGAGTTGTAAAGGATGTGCATATGGACTATTAATATGTGTATGCAAGAGGAATATACTCCTCTTCTTTGATAGGATAGGTAAACTGTATGTTACCCAGGGCTAATGCTGAACCTCACTTTGCCTTAGAAAAATGCGCTACCAGTGCTGACTGATTCCTTAATTGAAAAAGTTTGCGTGTCTGTGGACAGAACAGAATAGCAAAAAGGCATGTAGCTAAACTAGCACTGCTGTGTGTGACATACTTCAAGTCTGCATTTAAAGAGCAGACACTTGCATAATCACCAGAAAAGACAACGTACAGAATGTCCTGGCACACGAGAACTGAGTTTTCTGTTTCTGGTAATGTGCTGCCCTTAATGCTGCCTCCAATAACAAAGGGGAAAAAAATATTACCTAATGTTAGCTTGCTTGTTTTGTTTCACAGCGCCTTATCCAAAACGAGAACAGCTTTCATTGTGAGATGCTGAGTCATGCTTATTGAGACATTATCTGTTTGTTTAAAACAGCTCTGGCTGCTCTTGGCCGCAGTTGAGCCACGCTTAGCATTTCCAGTATGGAAGTGTTCCAACGCATAGTAACTTTGGAAAATCATTTTAAGCTGTCTATCATGTTTCAGACGTCTTAGTTAAGCAAAACGTTTCCTTCTTTATTTTCCCAATTTTTAGCTTTCTAGTTAGCTTTGATTTGGCTATTTTACTCCAGTTGACTTATTTGGCAGTTAGAGTTGTAAAAACATCAAGTGGTTGACTTGAATGGCGTTTTGTGTGCGGCTTTCGCCCCTTGTTAGACATTGTGCTGCGCATGCCGCCCTCCAGCGGTGATCGCCATCGCTTACACTTCAGTTCATCTCCGCTGGGAGCCACGTGCTCCGCAGCACCAGCAGCTCCTGCCCGTTCCTGTTTGTTGGAGCTTAAGCGTTCGCGGTTCTGGTGAAAGATTGCTTGTTGAAGCCAAGCTGGTGGTTCTGGGCATGACACTTCACTGACTGCAGATTTAATATTACAGTAAAGGAAAAAAATCAGGTGTCTTCTCCACCTTCCTTCTGCAGGACAACATGTTGTGCTGTGCCGCGGTGCTCGAGGCAGGTTTACAGTCCACATAATCACGCCACGCAAGCACTCCCCTGTATGATAAGAATACAGGTTTTAACAGATGCGACTTTCATTTAGGCCATTCTCCAACGATTTCTTGTTGGTTATTACAGAACTAAATAGTTTTTCTTTGAGGCCTGGTTTTACATCTTGTTTATTCTGTGGGGCTGCTTCATTTCAGATGCTAACCACAGTGGTACTTGACACAGCTGGAAACCTTTTAAGCCATTTTGCTTTCTAAGTGTACATCAGTGCAGAACCAAGGATGCTTGCAGATTGCAGGAGTTGGCAACAGTTCTTCCTTTTGTGCTTTTTCCTTAATAAAGACAGCTAAGATAGTTATTTATGGTTTTGAAAGGGACTACGGACTTGCATTTGCTCTTCATAATGTAGCTATATTTTCTCTCAAAGATAAAAATGAAGATGTTTTGGAAAGAGCAAAAGTTAAAAATCTTGGAGCCTCCAGAGAATGCAGCTATTGTGGAAAGTATTTTCGCTCAAATTATTACCTCAATATTCATCTCAGAACTCATACAGGTAAATGGGCTTCAGCTTTATGGGAGGGGAAGGAAGTGATGAATCCAATTGGATGGGATGTCTGGTTTTGGTTAAGTAAAACAAAAGTTGCCTTCAAAGTTATTGATCTTAAAAATAAAGATTGCTCTTAATGCTGGGAGAAAGATCTGACTTTAATTTCTTGAAAGGAATTCATTATATACCTAAGTGTAAATCTCTTTGGGGCCAATTATATTGTATTCTTAACAATACTCATTTCAGACCTTAAAATTCTTTCTGCCTTTCACGGTGTAGGAAGAACACAGAAATACTTCCAAGTATGAAGTTTGTCTGTTAGTTGCTGCTATGTGGGGAAAGAGCTGTGTATTCTTCAGTTAAACTTGCCTGTAGCCAAGCAAACTCATTCTATGTCTGTTATGTATGTCCATGTTTCTTTTGAAACAGCTCTATTTATAGAGCTTGTAACACTTGTGTTGTTGAGTAGCATGCCTGCAATATGACTGAAGGTTATGTATGCAGTTTTGGGGCTGACCCACAGCTGTGCTTGCTGATTTCTGCTAACCAGAGCTACCACTCTGCATAGGGAACTACCTTCTTCATAACCAGAAGATGTCACTGTAGTTAGCAAAAGCAGTAAGACGGTTTTACGTGACTTAGAGTCTGGGGTTTAAGATTATATGAAAGGGGGAAGAAAAATCTGTTTTATTGTTCTAAAGTCTAGATTATTTCCTTGTTTTTAATTGTACTCAAGACTTCAAATTGTATCAAACTTACTGATAAAACTGTGTTTCAGGTGAAAAACCATACAAATGTGAATTCTGTGAGTATGCAGCAGCACAGAAAACTTCACTGAGGTATCATTTAGAGAGGCATCACAAGGACAAGCAAGCTGATAGTGCAGCAGATGTGAAAGGTGACAGCAAAGCTTCATTGCAGAGTCAGGAGACGGAGCTGTTTCTGGTTGCTGATGGTGCTCAAGAAACCAAAAATTTGAAGAGGCTTTTTGATGGTGCCAAAGATGCTGAGGGCTGCCCACCCACAAAGCAGCAAAAGGAAATCCTGTCCTTGAATAATGCAACAGGCAGCACAGTCCTTGTAAGAATGAAAAATGATTCTAGGGAATCGATCAAACGTTCAGTTTGTAACAATTTGAATCAAATGCATGAGAATGTGTCCACTCCTTACTTGGAAAAACTAAAGTCTGAGAAGGAAACAAAGGAAGTTCAGCCCAGTGCTTCGCATAAAAGAGAGAGAGAGGCTTCTGTGGAATCAGAGGGAGATGATGTCCAGTATGTTTGTGCTTTTAAGGATGGAAAAAATACAACCGATGTACGAGAGTGCTGTGAGAACTCCAAACACAAACATATGGTGGATGCTCAAGAAATGCCCTTGAACTTATCTATTGGGACTTCACAAGAATGTTCAGTGATTTCAACTACTAGAGGCCTAGTACCCAGCAGCTGCCCGTTTTGTACTTACAGAACATTCTACCCAGAAGTCCTAATGATGCACCAGAGGCTGATGCACAAATATAACCCTGACACCGTTAACAAAAATGGCTATAGAAACAAGGCTCTAGCTAAAGCCAGACGCACTGGATGCCCTCCCGCTTTGCTTGGTAAAGATGTGCTTCCTCTGTCTTTTAATCCTAGTAAAAGTAAGGCCTCCCCATCTATTCCACAAAAACTGTTGCAAACGGGGAAATCCAAGCAGTGTCACCCTCCCCAGAACAAAGTCTCTCTTTTTGCAATGGCTGATTCAAGCAGCACAGCCCCAAGTAACCTCAAGTTTCATAAACAGCAAAGTAGTATTGGAGCTCAGGCAAATAATTATAGGCAACCTCAGCAAGAAATGCACTCCAGTTCCAGTGGTTCTCCAGTACTGGACAGAGTAAAAAGAGCTGAATCTAAAATGAAAGCTCTGAATGTCACAATGTCCCAGTCTGGTGCAGTAAGCAGCAGTATGAATGGGGCTCTTGACTCTCACCTAAACGAATCTGCCTGGTCTTGTCATCGAGGAAGAGACTATCTTTGTAGTAAATCTGTGGGCAATGCAAATCTAGAATATGGTGAAACATCATCTAAAAGAATGAAACATAGCGTGGTAGTTATTGAACAAAGTGACTGTGCAGTGGCTAATTACAGAAGATATGAAACGAGCAGATTTCGTGTTGCAAACAGATATGCAAATCTGCTACCTCAGGAATGTTCTCGCACCAAACCTGCATCCTCTGTTTTGCCAACCAAACAAGGGCTTCTGAATTCGGATGATGCTGATCCGCCTAAAGTACTGACTGTTCTCAAACCTTATGAGCCATATAGCTCTGGATCACTTTACAGTTCTTGTGGATCTAGCAATGGCCAAGTCACCAGCTCTGCAGTCGAAGGTACTGTATCTCCATCCTAGTTCAGTTAGATGTCTTTGAACGTTATGAAGAAAGGTGTATGAAATAATAAATGCACAGCTACAATAAAATAATAGAGGAAATCAACTGGTGTTAACGTTTTGCCAAGTACAGTCAGTGCCTGGATTTTAAATGCAAAATTCAGGTTCAGCAAACTCCTGTCTTGGGGAATTAGGCACATAAGGTATGGATTTTAAAGAGAGGTTTAAAATTCAAGTTCCACCTCCCTGCCTACAGTCTCTTAATATCAAGCACGTACTGTTTGCTTATTAGAGTGTTCAAGACGTGCTAACCAATCCAGGGTATGGAACAGGCCTTTCTGCTTAATTTACAAGAAGTCTTGGACCATCTGGAATATTAATAGAATTTAAAAAAATAAAGTAATAGCTGTCATAGATAATTGTTTCATTCAATTACAGAAAAAGATGTATTAAAACCATAAACTATAACGTAAATCTCATAGTTCTGTTGCTCAGTGGGTTTTTTTAATGCTTAGGATCAGAATACTTAAGACAACAAAGTTCTGCTATTCTATTGTGGCATCACTGCACTAAGTAGTAAGGCTTAACTGTGGAATACTCTTAATCTAGCAAATACTTTGTGATGTATTTGATAAAACTTTGTTTCTTAGTGAACATTTTCAAAAGCTTGTAGGAGGCCAAGATTAAAAGGTGCTAGGTGATGTTTAAGCAGCTGTCTGACTTTCTAGAAGGTATCTAGACTTCCAGCTGAGGACCAATGTGGACTTAGCCTTAAATACAGGCATTTGAATTTGGAAATGAAGATTCTGTTGCAGGAATGAATAGTATGCACGTGCATGCTCTGTAGTCTTAGGGTATCTACTAAACTCTGAATATTCCCATTCTCTAGAAACAGCAAGGTCACTACTTCTGAGATAACAAGCAGAGTTGTTACCTTAGGTCAGAGCAAAGTGAAAGACATTACACCTGTGTTTTGTTATGTGGGGAAAAGTATTCACCAACTCTGTTCTGGTTTTTGTGTATATGAAGGTAGTGGGCTTACTAGTGAGTTATGGAAAAATGAAGGCAAGTGTTAAAGCTCTGCTTCCAGGCTGGGTCTGGAAAGGACACAGGCAAAGCTAGCATCACATTTGACTTATTGAAACAGTTGTGAAAGCATTAACTCCTAGTTTCATCAGGTGTCATTTGTGTCAGATGACCTGTGCCATTAATTGCCTTGAGGAATGTGCAGTGAGCACTGGGTTACACACAGAATGCACAGGGACAGGCCCAAGGACAAATGTTATTGCTGCCTCTTGATATTCCTAGCGATCTGCGGGGATGAAATACTTTTTTCTTATCTGGGTGCAGAAGTGGTGCAGAAGTCATTCATGTAGTTGTGGAAATATATACATAACCACTGATCTAAAAAGCCTGGCAGAATGCTACTTTCTGCTAAGAATTTAACGTGTGATCTCATCGTGTGGAGTCCTTAAGGACTAAATAGAATGCTAGCTTACATACAGGTCAACTGACTGAGGACTTGTGCTTTGTGACATGGCTACCCGATGAGCAGAGGGCATTCAGGATTTTTAGAGAATTCTCTTGATACTGTATAAAGACATGCTAACTTGAGTTTAGAATAAAGAGGGGAAAGTAAAAACTTGTAGCTTCAGCTGTCTTTAAGTCTGTACCTTCAAGCACTGATGAGGTGGTCAGTATTTCACTTCTCTCCAGCATTATCTTGAGAATAGAAAAATTTTTTCTCAAGCCAACACTCTTAGAGAGGTTGGCCTGTGGAACTGGCAGTTGCTGCAATACCATTTTTAAACAGTGACTTCACTGGAATCCACCTTGTTCTTCTGAAAGCTACACCTGTCAACCAGAAAAAAAATCTATGGTAGACTCTTCTTCCTCTTTTATGATGTGAGCTTGGAGACAGCAGCTTGTAGTCAAAATTCTATATATTTCTTGTGATTCAGAGCATTCGAAGCTATACCTACAATCATTAGACAATAGACAATAATAATTGTCATAGAAATAAAGATTTCATTGTTGGTTATGCAGAGCCATCTCAAGGCAACTTTTCATGGCTGTTACTGATGTTGGGAAGACTTGTGAAACAAGACCCTTTTGATGGGGGTTTTCTTAAAAACGTCAAGAAATGCCTTGTGCAATAAAACATAGGCTTTTATGTCTAATTGCCTAGCTTTCTAACCACGCTGCCCACAAGTACATGAATGAAACCAAACCTTGATGATTTTGAAAAGATTAAGGCAGGGAAACATCTCAGCATTAGATTTCTAATATGGTTGGAGAGAGTAAAGAAGAGTTTCTGCAAATTCTTATATCTTCAGTTTAAGAAAAAAAAAATACAACTTGGGTACAACTGTTTGCCTAAGAGTTGCAGTTCCATGGAGGTGCTTGGTATTATATGCAGCTCACTACATGTTTTTATAGCCTTAATCAACCCTGGTGATATTATAAGAGCATGTCAAAAATCTTTCTCTAAGGACCTGTGTGCTTATGGCAACGTTATTTAGGTCCCATGAACATGTTATGTTGCATGTTAAATGCTGGATCAAGTTGTCATGAGAATATGTTCCACTTGGCAAGCTTGATTAAAGCATGATGCCTTCTATTACTGCTTGTAAGCTGTGCCACTCTGTATTGCCCTGAAGAGACAGAAACATTCTGAAACCACTCAGTTTGTGTTATTTTCAAATTACTTGCCTTTGCAATGGCAACATGCTATCAAGGATAACCTGTTGGCTGATTGATCTGGCAGAGACTGCAAATTAAAGACAATTGCTCATGACACACTCCAATGGCTTTGTAGATTCTGTTGAAATATTAATTTAGCTTTGCCATTTTAATTTAATTAAAGCTTGCTAGGTTTTTTCAAGGCTGCATTTAAAGCTTTCATGGAATATGGATGGCAGTTGGGCTTTTTGCATCCTGGGAGGGAAAATGATCCTTGACTTTTCCTTCATTTTTATGAAGTACTTTTTGACTGCTTACTTAAGCTACGAAGACTTGGTTTGGAGCAGGCATTGATTTCATGTATAGAAATCTGAATGAATGATTGTGGATAAGTATAAAATTACCAGTCTAATACACTGAAAACTGCTTCAAAAGTTACTCATGGTATGTCATGTTATCTATGTTAACTAAGATAATAATTTAGTATACCTGTCTTCCATTTCACGATCTATTTTCAAACAAATGCAGGAAATGAATATGTAGGTATCATGGTATGAGGTATTCACTTAAAGTGGATCCTACTGTGTGATGAACTGAGCACAGATATCTCTTGCAAATTATACCAGCAAAACCTGGCATGGTATGTGCATGCAAACAGCTTAGAATAAGGTGATTAAATTACAGCTTTTTTCCTTGCTCTAGTTTTGGATAGAATAGCTATCCACCTTGAGCCTTGCTTGTGAGTTGTGTTCTGGCAACTTGTTGTGTTCTGGGTGCTGACGTAGGCCTGCTTCCAGTTGAATGTGTGACCAATTAGGTTATCAGGAAATAACTTGTCTAAATTTGTTTTTGTCAGGAAAAAGATCAGTGTCATACCAACACTTATCTAGCAGCGTGCTGCAAAAGCGAAGTTACGAGAGCTTCATTGGCAACGCACGCTTTCGACCAAGTGACAAGAAGACTTGATGGTTTACTTCAGGAAACGGTAAACAAACCTTTTGAACTAATTGTTACTTAAATATTGCATTATGTGCTCGTAACATCAAACGTTGCTGCGTAAGTCTGATGAGAGGTTATAAAAGTCTGAACCAGAACATCTGAAAATGTAAACTCTTCCTTTTAGAAAGCGAAGCAAGTATTCATGTAGCATTAGTTCTTTTGAATATCTGTAAAGGCATACTTTGTGTATTTAAAAAATAAATAAATAAAATGCTTAGGTGCTTCTTTCCTAGAAGAAATTGAGGTTGTAAAAAAGATAAATATATTAATTGGGTACAGTGCTACTGGGAAGTGTTCACCAGAGGGCTTTCCCCTTGTGTCAGTATACGGGGGTGGGGGAACAATGTAGGGAACTAGAAATGAGAGGGTGTGCCTGTTATCATAGCTTCTGAATCCTCTGCTGGTTCTTGAGAGGTTGTGTTGGTCAGTTCTTCCTGAAAATGGCGGCATTACTGATTTTACAACTTCTGAAGGCTTTGTGGGCTGCCTCTAACAAGACTGCTGCTGGATTATTTCATAGAGAATAAGGGTTTCCTGATAGCTCCTTGACAGCTTATCCTTGTGTGCTGGTGAGGTTGTTGCAAATAGCTTTTCCTTTGTTTGGCTGAGGGATGGGTGTAGCCTCTTAGGGGAAACAAGTCAAGTGAAAAGAATTAGCCTGGTGTGCTGAATTCCTGTGCTTCAGCTTGTTGCTGAATCTCAGAACTTCACAATTCCGTTGTGTTCACAACATTCTTAGCTGCTAAGGAGATAAGCAGTGAATAAGTCTATAAATAAATATATCCGTATGCTCTTTCTAAGCTGGAGCCACGGATCATTTTCCTCGTTGGAATTTAAGCAGATACCTTTTGAATGCTGCAGCACCTGGACCAGAGTGCAGTCTTTTCTAAAAAGAAATTTACATTCTATGGGACCAGAGCTGTCCGAACTCTGACAGCTTTTAAAATACTTTGCTGTAGTTCTTGATTCTTCTAATCTTACTGCTTTTATTGTCCCCACTAAGCATTTTTTTGCCTGGTTCTGCTTTTTTTTCTAAAAGGAAAAAAAATAGCTAACTCAATTTCCTGCCTGTATTCCTGCTTGGAGTTTGAATGTTCAAAAGGAGACTCGATTGCCAGTTTTAATTTGTGATGAAATACAGGATAGACTGTATATGGCAATAATAATTTCTAAACACGTTTATGCAAGGGTGAAGATTATCTTCTCTTTCTTTTTAAGGATGCCTTCTCCCAAACAAAAACTGTTATGCTATTTTCTAGTTCTATACAAAACCCTATTTTTGATTTGTTCCAGGTCTTAAGGACGCAAGTGCATGTTCTATGGAGTTATACCTGCAGTTCACCCCTTGAGGAAAATGAATGGTGAAAGCTACTGAACTAAGCTGTGATTGTACTGTATATAAAAACACTACAGTTCTATAATATTGGTTCTGTTAACATTTAATACCAAATAGCCATAAAAGGTAGTCTAAACAATTGGGTTATGAAGGTGTGTGGGGAATGTATGTCTTGACATTGACTTGGAGTATTTTTCATTAGAATTAATTGACCAAATATTAGGTAGGAATTATATTTTTACATACTTGAGCGCTGCTGAAAAGAGTTTCTTTGAAAGAATATATAGTCCTTGCACCTCAGGTAAACTGTACATACAGAAGTTGAAATCCTGTTGGTTTAATGCTCCTTTTTCATAAAGGTGAAAGTTTCTCATATGTTGTTTTTCCTGTTTAACTATGTTAGTTTCTCAAAACAACTTCCAAATAAACTGTCTGAAACTGTCCAGTTCATAAATGTTGTGAACATCAAAGCAGCGGTGCTGACATTATGCTGATCTGCCTTGTATATGCTAAGATCATACTGTGCACTTCCCGAAGAAGTACAGGGATCTGTTCTTCTGGAGTTGTTTCCAGCTTTTTTCAAAAGCACGGATGAGGCGATACTTGACATTTGAGTCTGTCAGTGTGGTGTTCCTGAAATACAGTTGGATTCTTGGTTTGGCATTGGCTGCTGTTGTTCAGAGAAGTTTCTTAAATGAACCTCTATAGCAGAAAATACTTAGGACTTGCATGAGACACGATACTAATCTAAATGTTTCAAACATTTAGTTTTCTACTAAACTGCATTTAGAGGAAAACTACTTTGCACCTTTGTCCAAACTGTACAGTCATAAACAGGCTTGCAATACAAATACAGGATCCACAGACTTCGAAAAGGGATGTGGCTATGGTGTGGCCTGCTTGACTCTGCTTGAAAGCTTCTTAATGTTGGTTTTTAGCATCTGCTGGGTGTTTAAACAGAGTAAGGAATAAACTGTTAATGGGAGAATATCTCCTTTTATTTTTTTGTGAAGACAACAAGAGTTTTTTTCTAATGCACATGCAGTTTATTTTTTGTAAAGGGAAGATGGCCAGTTACCAGCCAGTAAAGCAGAACTGTTGTGTATTTTGACCTTCATTCCTAGTTACTTCTCATAAAGCCTGTAGTAAAGAGTTAACTTCTTCTGCATCTGGCTTTGACTTCCATATATTTTTACTAAAACAAAAAAAAGAATTTGCACTGCTTGTTTTGCTCTCTTCCCTCAAATAGCAAAATGTAAAATAGCAAAACCTAGAAACTCTTGTTTTTTCATTATGCAACTTGAGATGTTCCAGTTGTATGTCTTAGTTCCTGAATATGGGACCTTATTTTAACGTCTCTGTAAACTGGCAATGTAATGAAGTGCTGTGTATCAGGAAATTGTACACTATTTACCTTTCTTCTGTTCATAAGCTGAGCCATATGTACATAATCTAGATTTGTTTTCCTAGTTTTGCACTTTTATAGCCTATTTTTTGAAGACTGATTCACTTGGAAAATGGTTAATCTATTTTTTTGCGTGATCTTTCCAATGAGTCTTATAGAATGCATGCTGTAACTATCATCTATGTACCTTACAAGGTTCTGTGGTTAAAACGTGTACAGGACTGTATTAAGATGTCTAAGTAAAAAGACCTAAGATGTTTTTAATCTCTCTTCATGCTGGTACAGTTTTCTTCAAGATTTTTTTGGTAGAGATCTTGAGGGTTAAATGGAAAAATGACCGTGAAGACTTATTTCATGGCAGCGTAGCCCTGTACTTCAGAATACACTTTGACCATCAGTATTAACTATTGGGATACTACTGGTTTTGTATGATTCTTTGGAGGTAACAGTGCATATATAGAGGTACAAATTGTTGATTTTTTTTTTCTTTCTATGTATTTATTTCATTCCATTTTGTTTTAATTGTTGAAACCGGAAGTTGTCAAGCAGTAGGAACACATTACTCATTTAATTTATAATGTATTTCACTTTAGTTGAGTATATTATTACATGTGGATGTAAATATAGACTTGGTGTTTTGCAAAACTGGTTTCTGTGTCTTGCTTTTAAAGGTTGAAATTAGCTGGCTGGAATTTCATATTCCTTTGACTTTTCCATCATATTCAGACCCCCATGGGAAGGGGAGGAGGAGGACCTGCCAGTAACCAAACCCAAACTCATGCCTGTTCAGTTGCTCTCATGAAAATACTGAGTCACTTCCCAGAAAATCTGGCTGAAGCATGGAGAACTCTTAAAATAATGAAGAAACCTTTTGTTTCTCCCCTTTGAAGGAAAACAACAAAAGAGAAGAAATTGAGTTTTTGTATGCATTCATTATGGTAATAAGTGGTGTGGGCATTAACATTTTTTAAGCAATTTTTTTTAAGCTTTAGAATTTGTAAGGGCTTAAGTGTTCTGGAAAGAAATAACTCTGGGTCTGACGTGTTCTTGGAAGCTGAGTAAGATGTCATACCTCAGCAACACCGCTGACAACATAAGAAAACCAGATTGAACTTGGGGGTGAGACAGCTGGAAAAGGCTTGTCAAAGGCAGTTTGTCCTGAAGAGAGCTCATCAGATAGGCTCCCCTTTATAAAGAAACTTCATTTGAGGGCATGTATCTGAAAGACCAGTGCCTTGCTGGCCTCACAGTTGGAGTTTTTGAGTCTTGTTGGAACTGGCACTTGTGGCTGTGGTCAAGTTTGTAGAGAGAGCCTAGACTAATTCCTTACTTGGTGAAAGCGTTGCTGGTGGGCAGAGCAAGAGCTTCAAAGTGTGCTCTAAACAAAACTGCCATCTGTGGATTGCTTTTAAAATGGTGAGCTCTGTCTGTGGCGTACAAACGAGGGCTCCTGGCTTTTAAAGGTGTTCAACTGGGCTCAGGGTAACATTGCTGAGAAATTTCTGAACCTGGTGGAGAATGAAGCGTGGTGGAGGGGGGAGTGTAAGCACAGATGTGAGCTTTGCAAGTCATCTTTACCATTAACTGTGGTTCTCCTTTGGTGTTCCAAGTATGCTTTTGTTCCCTGTTAGTAGTTTCAGGTAAGCTTTCAGATATCAGATGCCTACCATTTTGTGAGCTACCCCAGATCCCAAATAGAAAGTAAAACTCAAGTGCGAATCTCACTTGCTGCCTGAGGAGGGGGTCTCTTAAAGATATGGAACTGGTACAAGGATAGAAGATTCAGCACTCATTTTTGCTTCAGGTCTGTTTCATCTGTAAATGGTGAGGGATTTTGGAGACTTTTCAGTGTTACTATGCTTCATTTGTTTACAACTAGTGAACAACTTCAGTGTTGCTAAAACATTTCCTCATTCCTTTGAGATGTTACTCCCAGTGTAAGGTGGATTAATTGAAAGGTTGAGGCTATTTTTTGGAGAGCAAAGGCCAGAACAGTCAAAAAAGAGGCAGTGAGTAAATCTAGAGTGTTCTCACTATTGGTGTTGATTA
Source organism: Perdix hodgsoniae (assembly GCA_035772895.1). Classification (NCBI taxonomy): domain Eukaryota; kingdom Metazoa; phylum Chordata; class Aves; order Galliformes; family Phasianidae; genus Perdix; species Perdix hodgsoniae. Next base: position 11,202,557 of record JAPSGF010000017.1, on the reverse strand, counting down.
AAGCTGCTTTAGTTGAGGGGCTGCAGAGTAGCTCTGATTGAATGGTCTGCTCTTATTTCTGTCCCTGTGACAGGGGAAATCTCATGGTACTGGTTTGTATGAGAACCTGCTTAGTGCTGTTGGTTTCCTCCAAGCAGTGTTACCAGAGGACTTTAGCTACTGCCTAAAGTGCTGGAATGCATAACTGAGAAACAGTGTTTCTCTTCAGTACAACCTGTCCAGATTGGCTGGGTGGTAGCTCTAATTATAAACGTATGAGGGACTTTCCTTCTCTACTTTTAATGAGTTAACTGTAAAAATACACTCAGACAACTAAATGTCATGAAACTGAGGAAATAACATTAATTTATTCATACAAGGAAGATCTAATATTAAATCACAAGACAGTTCCTTGTTCCCCTTTTTAGTAAAAGAGGAAAATATGCAAGTGTGTTACTGAGCAGATTTCTCTGTTCATTTGCACACACTTAAGAAAAGTGCATTTAATTAGGATTAGCAAGTCTCTAAATTGCAGATGGTTCTCAGGGGAAAAAATAGTTAGAGTGTGTTCATGACATTAAAATCAGTACATTTAATTCAATTTCATCTTAATATTAATTCATAACATCTAAAGTAGTAGCTCCTACAGAAGATGTTCATGTGATTTTAGGATTAGTAGAGAAAATGAGATCTAGCATTTCCAAACATGTAACGGCATGATTACTGTGTGTAATTATGCAGATTGAGTAACTACATGCCAATTACAAGAGCACCCATCTTGACATGCACTGTTATCTGTGACAAGGGCCTGTTACATGAAATGTGGCTTTCTTAGTTACGGGTTCATTACCAGTAGATAATCTGAGTCCAGGGCTGGGTCGTGTGAAGCACTGCAGAAATCAGGAGTTAATAGGAACTGTTGGTGTGTAGCTCCAGAGGGAGCTGTCTGATGGCTTGGGGATAGTATTACAAAACAAGATACTTTGTCTTTAGTGCTTTTTAGACTGCCCTATTGATCCTGTTCTGATCACAGACTCAAAAGTACAATGTCTCTTCATTCAAAGAGAGAAATGTAAGGCTGTGGTATCTTCCCTCATAATTTATTCTCAGTTTTATTACTGTACCTACTGTAAGTGAGCTATCTCTCTTAGGACAGGTACATCAGCTTCACATTTGTTCTGCATGTGTTGAATGTGAAAGCAAAATATCATATTTCAGTCCTGCTTGGTCCAGAACTGAAGTGTGGAACTGGAAAATCCTGGATTTAGATAATACTGCTCCCTCTTAAGATTTCCTCCCCCTGTTTCTGCGGAGGTTATCTGTAGTTTGCAATACTCAGCACTGTGACTATCAGCTCCCAGGTTTAGCTGGGCTCTGCTGCCCTGGAACTCTTCACAAGCCTTGAAACTGGTGATGGAAGTGTCTGCAGAGGCCGCATCTCAAGCTGAAAAGTCTGGGCCTGCTTTGGCATGGATGGTCCGCTTTTTGCTCGACAAGGAAGTTTTTACTACAATAAAGTTCTGGGCTTCTCCAAAGAGGATGTACTTTCCAGTGCCTTCACTCTTCAAAATCCCCAGCCCTTCAATGTGTCATTGGGGCTCAGTGCAAATGAATGAATTAACTCCTTGCTCTTCTCTCAGTCCCGAAGCTGCATCTCCCTTCCATTAGAGGAAGAGGCCTTGCACCTTCTATGAGAGGGGGAAAGGCTGTTACCTTCACTCTGGATGGGAGCCCCTGGAGATACTCATTTTTACTCCACTGGCTCATTCTTATTAACAATGGTAGAAGCTCTAGAATGGACGAAGGGGTGGCTTTCAGCAGCATGTTGACGAAGAGGTAACATAATGTGTAAAAGAGAGTCTTGTTTCCTCCTGAGAGCTCAGTGTTTGAGCGTTAGATGGCAGTGTTAGCAAAGAGGAGACACTGAAATGAGCTTAGCGAGGAGAGCTCAGACAGCAGGCAGGCAAGCCGGCTACAATGGAAGTGTAACATATCTTAAGGCCAAGTTTACTTTGGATTCCTAAATTAATTAGCAGCTACACAAAAGTAGGTGGAAATAAAACAAATGGAGATGCCCTGAAAAATACCACACGCTCAGGAAGACGTTGACCTGTTTAAATAGTTCATGTTGCACAAGTCTCGGTGTAACCTGCACACACCACTGAGGAATGAGATGAACCAAAGAAAATCTGCAGATGTGTAAGTGTTGTCTCCGACTTTCTCTTCTCACCCTATCAATATTTGCTGAAATGTGTTGCTGCAGAGCAGATCTAGAGCACAGTTTAGCTGCTGGCTACCATTATTTTGGACTGCTTTTATAATTAAATGATGCATTTTATAACATGGTACACATCACTGAGACGTTTGTCTGGGTGAATCTTTAATATAGAAATATTTTCATGAGCAAATCTGGTCTGATAATTGTGCAATACTTCGGCATTTAAAGCTAATTTTACACATATGAAATGTCTTCATTCATCCTCTACGAATGCAATGATCTAATGCAATTACTAATTTTTCATCCTGTGAATAATCGCTCGCAAGGAACCTTGTGTGACTCCATTCCTGCGGCTGGGGAAGCGGTGGCAGGAGGAGCCTTACCTGCATGGCCATGGGGCCTGGGCTGCCTGCGGTCCTGGCAGCTCTGGAAAACCAGGAGATGGGTTTTGGTGTGGCAAAAAGTGCCCTTCAAGTTGTAAAAATGGTTTTCATTTTGTCACGAGTGATGGCATTTCAGTTTAGAGTTCTGATCTCTATATATGTATATATATCTTTGCTTAAAAAGTTAATTAAAAACATTTCTAAATAAAGCAATTTTTAGCAAACTCAGTGACATTTTAATGTCAGAGTTGAGCATAAATTGTTCAGGAAAATAGAAGGTCAGAGCAACTAAATGAAATTAGAATTAATTCAGAATAACATTTTCACCAAAGTCAGATTTTTTTTCTCCCATGTTCTTTCCATAACCGCTCGCAGAACCTCCATGCTGTCCCAAAGCATTTCAGCCAGCAGAGAGAGTTACTTTCATGTCTGTTTTGCTTTCTGTTAAACGAGGAGAAATGGCTCTGCTCTTCAGTTGTCTTTATTGTATAAATAATATGTTTTCCAGCCTCGATTTTTTGGTAAACATTACAGCAAATCACCCTCTCACTGAAGCGCTGTCACAGTGCCCTTGTGCTGCTAATGTTGTTTGCTTGCTCTGGGCCTCAAAAAAGTGGACTCAGTAAGACTTCACGTTTCTTCACTTCTGTTTCTTTTTGATCTCTGTTTATTGTTGTGTTTATGTTTACATTTCTTTTCTCCCTCTGCAGCTGATACTTGAAGTTGAAAGGTAATTGAACTCAATGTTTCTATTCAAATTGGGTCTTGTAAAACTCTCTTTTAGCAGAAACTAAATGTAGGGCTTGGACGTTTTGACAGAGTTTATTTTCAGATTGAAACATTTCTTTCCCAACAAGAACTGTTGTTTTCCTGTTCAGCTCCAAAAGCCTACGCTGATCATCTTTAAAGCATTAGCACAATTGTTTACAGATGGACTTGTGTATCAAATGTTGGCTTTTCCCTTTTCCTAATCCTGCAGTACTGCTGTTTGTCTGAGCTCAGGGGCTGCTCATTTTCCTTTAACCACAGATGAGTGTATCCAGACCTATCGATATTTCATTAGTTACTGCAGAGAAACAAGCCAACGAACTTCTCCAACGCTTGTAATGCTGTTCAGTTCTTGTTAACTAAAGGGAAGTACTTGACTGTCCTGTTACAAATAAGTCTTGGGTTGTTTTGTTTTTTTTTAGATAGCAAGTGATTTTTGGCTCTGCAGTTATAAAGCTCAGTTTTGGGACACAGCAATGATTATACTGCACTGCTGAACTCACACTGCAAAAGCCAGATTCACTAACTGGGTGAGTGCTTTGGAAATGAAGATCAGTGATAGTCAACCACCTGAAAGCACTGTGGTGCCCTCTGCCCATTAAATCCTGCTCATAACTCGCCCTGTGTCACACAAAACCTGGGCTGGCTCAGGAATGTGGTCCATCAGCAACGGTTGTAGCACTGGAAGGGCTCTGGGCCTGGTGGCCACTACTGGCATGCTGGAGCTGGCCAAGCACTGCTCAGTGCCTGGACTCCACTGTCAGCCCATCTTTACATTATAAAGCATTCAGGAGGGAGAGGTGGGATGAAATTTATTCCTGAATTGTTGAATAATGTAATATACATGTTGTATATAAAAGGATCACAAACCACCTCACCTGGTTCTCCTATGAAAACGTTTAACTTTCATTAAATCAAGACAGTTTTAAGGAGTGGCAGAAATAAAAGCAAAACCAGCAACTGGAACAGCTTTCAAGGTTGCCCTGTAGCCAAAACAGCCACTCGAGAAGCGGGAGGGTTGAATTTGTTTGTTTGTTCAGTTGGAGTGTATCACCAATAATTAAAAAAAAAGCCAAGTTCAAACCCTCAGAGTAACTCAGAGCTGTCTCCATGCATGTGGAGCCCTGCCCTGCTCAGTGGGCCCAGCCCCCAGCATGGATGAGGTCTGGCCCCTGGTTGCCCATGGGCTCACCCTGCAGCCCGGTGCTGTGTGCTGTTCAGGAGCTGGGGTGCATTCCAGCAGGGCTGGTGCTTCATGGAGCTGTAAACATATTCGCAGTCAGTGCGCTGTGCAGGTGAGACTCCCCTCGGGCAAGGAGTTGGCCCCAAACCTATCAAAGATGCCTAAAGCATTAACTGTGCTTCACAGAAAAGCAAGTGGCAGAGGACCCTGCGTGCTGGAGTTAAGTCAGAAAGGCGAGACAAAGCCCCAGGGAGCGGTCTGCAGGGAACAAACCTGTATTGGCAGACAGCAAGATAAATTGGATGATCTAATAGTCCTTTTCCATCTCTAAGTTTTATGATTCATTTGTTATTTTAGCCATCTATATATATTTTTTATTTTACCCTAGAGGGGTTTCTTGAGATGTGTGCAATATATTCCTTTAAAAAAATAAAAATCACTTAAAACAACAACAACCCATACTGCAGAATGGGAGGCACTGGCTCATCACTGTACTTGCTAATGACTGACCCAGAGTGCAGGAGTGGGAGAGTGGCCCTCGTCCTTTGGTCGCTGGGTGCAGGAAGGGAAGGATGGTGCTGGCTGGATAGCCCCGAGCAGAGCTTGGGAACAGGAGTGGTGCCCAGGGCCGTGCCGCTGCCCCCACACAGCTGGCTCCAGGTCGTCTCCTATTTTATCACCCCAAGGAGGAGCGATGGCAATTACATACAGCCAACAGGTGATGCTGTACCCATCAAAATTTAATGCGTGCAAGTCTTGGGAATCTCTGCCGCAGCTGGCCTGGCCTCATCTGCAGTAAATAACAAGAGATGGCTCGTGCGGCATCGGCGCGAGCTGCTGAGCTCCAGTGTGAGGCATCGCCCGCATCGGAGGGAGCGTTACGGGGAGCAAGGGAGTGCTTAGGGAAACTAAGTGTTAAACAGAGCCATCCGTCTGAGGTGGAGCAGTTGAGAGAAGGGTATTTGGTATCTCAATCATGCCTGCTTTATGGCTAGCGAGCCCTGGATTTGTGTGACAGCGGCCCAATGCCTCGCTGTAGATTACATCATAAATAACCCAGGCATGGAGTGGTCAGAGGAGCCAGATGAGGGAAGGAGAAGGATGTGCAGAAACAAACTCAGGATGGTGTCGCTAGATTTTCCTTTTTTTTTTCTTCCTTATTTAAGATTATTATCTAAGGGAAGGGAGACTGCCCTGAACCATTTGTGAGTTTTACTAAAACGGGCACATTCCTGTGGTTTTCACTCCCACTGCCTCTCCAGGTCAGTCCTTTTCTTCTCAGTACAGAAAGAAAGGAGGGGGGAAAGAGAGAAAAGAAAAACCCACACAAAAATCAATCCATCAAATGTCATTACAGATTTATTAAGCCTGATGTAGAAAGACTTTTAACAGTAACATCTTCAGAAAGCATAAAAAGAGCACTTCTGTTCAGTCTTGTGCTTTGAAAATCTAAATATATTTTTATCATATAAATAATTCTTTTCATGTTTTAAGTGCATCTGTTTTTTTCCTTTTCAAATTTCCATTTTACAATTGGCCAAAACTGAAGTCTGCATCGACTGAAATGAAGCCATTTGCAAAGCTAATGATGTTGTGAAGCATGTCTATGGTGAACCGTATCAGCTAGATTTCAGAAAGGTAGTTCAATGAGTGCAGCATTAAAATGAGGGACAGCCTCCAGCAAAATCATAATTGAACACACCCAAGTCCTTAATGTCTGCAGTTGGGTTTCCTGATGCAAATTATGATAACATTTCAGATGTGAGCAGTCGCTTTCCAATAGCTGCAGTGGAAAAGAGACATTTTATGCCACAAAGGAAAGAATTACCATGTTTAAAAATGTAAATAATATATGTATAGAAACCTTTTTTATGGAAATGAGGCATTCAGGATTATGTGAACAGTTTGGGCTATTTTTTTTTTTTTTTTTCCTTTTAAACACAACAGATAAAGATGTGTGATCTATTATTCAGGGCTTTAATTACAGTTCTAAAACTGCAGTGATTTTATTTAAAAAAATAAAAATAAAAATCCCTGGGCATAAAAAGTACTGTTTTCTGTGGTGAAGTTGAGGGAATTTTTTTTTTTTTTAAACAACCATTTGCCACAATAGAAATACAGGACACAAAATCACTACTGGGAGATTTCGATGCTTTGGAATCATCCCACAGAAATACTTCTTAAATGCGCTGGAATCCAGGCGTCCTGCACATCAGCAAAGGCCTTCGATAAATAGCTTTGACCTGATTTAAATTTAATGACATACGTAGTCCTGATTGTTAATAATTGGTTCGGGGGAACCCAAAACAATAAAAGCGGTAACCTCCTCTAGTATAAATTATACAAATTTATTGGGCAATCAACCATATATATATATATGTGTGTGTGTGTGTGTGTGTATATATATAAAATGTGATTAACATTTTCAATTTGCTTCGTTTACGTCAGTGGTAACAAGGAAATACTTGGAAGCAGCGCTGTGCTGAGCAGCACCGCTAGGTGGGATGGTCCTCCAGCACAGCGGCTGCTCCGCGCCACCGACCGCTGGTAGCGTCGGAACGGAGTGAAACATGGTTTTGATTAAAGCAGCCTGTTGGCTCAATAATCTTAGTCATTTTAAAAACATCCTTAATGTGGAAGAGGAACGCTGCGATGTCAGAAACGGCCTTGGGGCCCATTATAAACAGCAACAAAATAAATAAGGGGGAGAAATGAGAGGTCATGAAAACGAAATTAAGCTAATGTTTCAAATTTTGACAATTATGAATAGTTCCTCCAAGAAGACTTTAAAAAAAATATATTCAGGCACTATTAGATAAAATACAGAGAGAATAATTGTACGTGTATGAGTTTTCCCATGGGACAAAGCATGCTTTAAAAGCAAAACTTGAGTGAGCTTTCCCCTCTCCCCCCCACCCCCCGGAACAGCCAGCAGTTGGGCAGCTCTCATGCAAACACAGCCTTGCTTCTCTCAGTTCCTCCAAAAACCCATCCCTAATTCCTGTATGAGCCATTAAAGGTGACGACCAAGAAGAGAAACAAAAATTACAAGCATATTTTCTAGAGAAAAAAAAAAAAAAATCCCCTGTTATGGACCAATTTTTGTAGGAAACAGAAACAAGCAGATATAACAAAATCTGTGTTCAGAACATGGCAATATAGTTAATATATACAAATATGTACAGTATAAAAATGCATCGAAGGCGTAACTTTCCATCCCAACAAGCTGCAGTGCACCACAGGAGCAGCTTGCCCCTCCGCCCAGGTACACAGGCAATGCATTCTGTACAGCATGCGCTCATTACAAAATCAGTGCAGAAGCACTGCAACATTCTACACAGAAGTCCCCGTCAGTCCTCTTTGAAAGGAATCCCGTTCACATTGTTAATATAAAAAATGCCTTTTATCTTTCATTTTGCAATTGGTAATATATACATTTTTTTTTTTTAAAGAGAAATAAGTTTTTGATTTGTTTTATTGTTATTATTATTTTAAACAAAATGCTAGAACTAACACCACGGGTCATGTATGTAACCTGAAGATGCTGCCAATAGGGAACGTACCGCACACCGCAAGCACTGGGGCACAGCAAACCTGAGAGGTTTACCATGATGGCCATCTATGCTCTGATTTAAAATGGGATTGCATCTCTTACGGTTTGTGCTGACGTAGTCAAGATTAAAAAAAAAAAAAAGCACCACAAAATAAAAAAAAATAAAAAAAACGAACAAACAAAAAAGGAAAGGACAAATAAGCAGTGCCTGAGCACTGGGCAGGAGGGCATCTCATACCAGAGACATACGACAGTTAAGTACCCTGAGCCAAATAAGAACTGTTTAGCTTGTCAGCTTTTGCAACCTGTATTGCACATTCCAGCATTTGCTGTGTTCTAAAGCCAAAATGCTGCTTTGTATATCCTGAAGAGATCTGCAGCTTCGCTCGGTGCTGCGTGCAGATGGGCACAGCGATGGAGGGACCCGGCGGGGAGGAACGCCATGGCTGCGGTGTGACGTGGCTGCACTCAGCAAGGTTTTATTTCCACTTTCGTTTTAAAACGTCCATCTTTATTTCCTGCTTTCTCATCTGAGATGTCTATGGAAAGAATCTGTTGTCTTTACTCGGATCCAGAGAAGTAACAGAGGAAAGCTAGATGGTGTGACCTCAGCAGAGCCACCCGACCTGCTTGGGGTGAGTTTGTGAAGTCCAGCAGGGCTTTCTACCAAGGCCTGAAGCCATTTCATGAGCTGTGAGTGAGGACAAACTGGAGGTCAATGACTGTGGTTGGGCGCAGTGGTACCGCTACTTTAATCTTTAAAATACTCTCCAAGAAAATATTTCACAGACACTTTGGTACCAAAAACAGCAGCGCCAGCTTAAACTTTATCTACTCTTAATATTTTTGCCAAAAAACACCAAGCTGCCAACGCGCAGGTTGAAGTGTTCTGGGATAGAAGTGCTTCTACTGATGGAACAGTGGTCCAGCAATGCAACACGGGCTGTACTGCTGCAAAGGCCTTCTAGTGGGACAACTGGCTTTACACTGGGATTCCTAGCAGTGCAGTCGCCTCGAGAAGAGGTTTTGCAGTCACTTCCCTGACACAACTGTAAGACTTTTGAAGTGCAGACTGTGCCTTAGATTTAATCTGCACCAACCTGGAGACTGTTTGCTGAAGCTGTTTTCAAAACCCCCTAAAGATGTGAAGAATCCGAGGTTAGGACTGCTCGGACTGCGCTTGGGTCTGCGTGAATAAACCGAACCCAAAGGAAGGAGTTACTCTGGATTTACCCCACGCAGCTGCAATAAGAATGTGACCATGGCTCCTGGCACACGGTCACTTGCGAAGCTCTGTCTGCAGCTTCTGCTGTCCCTGCTTTTGTATTCCCTTGTTTTTCTTCCAAAGTGATTTGGAGAACAAATCCCTGCACTCTGTGTACTTGCTGTGTGCTCCATTACTGCAGGAAACTGCTTTAAGAAAAGAAGGAAAAGGAAACTACAGGCAACATTCCTTCCTGCAGTGGGTATTTATTCAGTGCCATCAACAGAAAGGAGTGTGTTGGCTTCAGGTGCTGATGAAGCAGCTCCTTAATTTGGGGACACATGACTTGAAATCTACCATTAGACGTGTGTAGTTTTATCCCTTATAAGATTCACGGCATAAAAAAGAGTCAGTTTGTACCTCCTGGTGCCCAACTCAAACTGTTCAGCAGTGTTCCTGAAGAGTTATTTGTTTTAGAGAAATTCAGTAATGTCTGGAGGATCATTTCCTACAGCAGACAGGGTGGGGAGAAGGAAAGAGGCAATGGGTGGCTCACGTGTGTGGGCAGAGGAAAAGCAGACAGCAAAGGTGCCATGGACTCCATAGTGGCTTGGTAGCCCAAAGAGAAGCCGTCCCCCGTCACCTCGTGTGAGGCAGGCAAGAGGAATTACAGCTGTGGAGCTCCCAAACACCTCTTCCTGGGAGCAAAAATGATGCATCGGGCTGTGCAGGAGGATGGGCGCACAACGGTAGTGGTTTTTCAAAAAATATAGAGGTGGTTATATCAGTTCTTTTGCTTGGGGACAGATGGCCCTTAAAGCTTGTTGTAATTGCAATGTATTGATTGGGAATCTGTGATCAATACCGTCTTTATGGAGAGAATTTTAAATATAAATTGCATCGTATATCTGTTTGAGAAGACAAAAGCTCTGTGTGACAGAGAGCCACCTCCACCTCGCAGCAACACTTGGACCAGCTGGAGAGTTATGGTGGGGATGGGGATGGGGACATGGCCTCAGCCCAGCCTGTCCCCAAGCACTGAGCAGAGCCCCACTGTGCTGGGAAGAAACTTCCGTGGAAACCCCTGTCTGCCACCTTTGGCCATCTATTTCCTCGGTGGGTTTGGTTGCAGCCTCTTCTTCCTGCAGGTCTCATCCCGGGGCCAGCTGGCACTGGGGACAGACTGCAGGCAGGGTCAGGCTGTTGGTAATTGGCAGGGAGAAGCACCCTAACAGCAAATCCCTCTGGGCAGCACTTAGCCAAGGGCTGCCCCAAACCCCAGTGTTTTTCATGCTTTTTCTGTACCCAGCCCTTCTATCACAGATTGCTGTTTGTTTTCTGTGCAAAGCCCGTCTGTGCCTGCACACCTCCCCACATCTGGGGAGCTGCCCCATGGCACAAAGGCTTGGATCAGTGGCAAATAGGGCACTTTGACAGGATATGATTGAGGAAAGAATTGAGACTAAAACTTAGGAGAACAGTAATTGCCCTGCAGAAGTGTGAGCTGGCACCACAGCCTGCAAAGCTGGCTTGGAAGGCCTCAACCCCTACTGTGTTAATATATAATTATTGATTTTAAACGTGACTTCCTATATCCTCCATGATCTCTAAAAAAGCCTGGGAGGTCAGTCCTGTAAATACTTTTACAAGTAGGTAATAAAAATCATGATGAAGTTGCACTGACAAGTAATTACTAGGTAGGTTTGTTAGTGGATTCTCAAAGATTTTTTTAAACCAACAATTATTATTGCACTAATGACAGCCATTTTTAAAGTTAAGTGTCCTCCTTCTCAACTGAAATAATAAAGGCCTGGAAAAACACCTGAGACTGATATACTGGAATTCTTATATTAGGTTCCAAAGAGATGCTAATTTTGTCTCCCCTTTTAAAATAAAATATATATTTTTAAGGTGATATGGCTTTTTTTGACATGTATGGGGGCAGGAAGGGAGTTCTGGTTTCTGAATAAATCTCTCAAAGCAGTGTACACAGGTAACAATTCTTGCTGCTTTATTGCAGTGCAAGAGCATAAACAGCTTGGATACGTGGTGTATCAATATGCCACATGTTAATAAGCAAGGACGTGAATCATAAATATTCGGCTGTTTGATCACCAGGCTTTTAATTAATGTTTTGATGATCTCCAATAAGAATAAAAGTCAGAGCGATAGATACTGAGTAGATACGACAGAGAAAAGATGCAATGATTTTCTATGTTACCTGATTTATATGACAGATAAACTATCAACTCTTCCAGTTTCATACAGAGAAAGAGAGAGGAGCGACGTACATTTTCTTTTTTTATATCTTATTGTAAAAAAAAAATAAAAAAAATCACTTAATTCAAATGTGTATATAAAATGTTCCCAGAGGACAACGATGCAGGCAAAATAATCAAGGTTTAGCACTGTGTAATAAAGGTTTGTGGCCAGATTTTAAATGAAGTAGCTGTTCCTGCACTTGCCTGTGCCGGAGCAAAGCTTCTCGAGCAAAGCAAGGCGTGGGGTGAGCCAGCCCTCCCTCGGTGGGATCAGCCCCAAATCCATGGCGCTTCCAGCCCTGACAGCCAGAGAGCCCTCACTAATGAGGCGGTGATGGATGCCGGCCTCACTACTCACCATGGGCACAACCATAGCCTGCTGTGGGCACAGGAACACCTCTCTTCTGGCACAGGTGAGCAGCAGGAGCCCTGCAGAGCCCAGATGCTTGGGCTGGGGGTGCCCCTCCTGCAGGCTCCGGGTCACGTTTCTGCCACGGCAGACTGCAAAAGACTCACCAGTGGGTGCAGGAGTCAGTGGGATTTTCGTCCATTGAGGGCCAGAATGAGCCCAGTCATGTTCTAACACCTACCAAAGCTCAGGAAAGGAGCAGGGATGGAGCCATGCTGGCAGTTTCTCCCAAGTGGCGTTTTATTGCGGCGCTGCCTTTGGGTCTGTGCTGCGGGCCCTCACCTTGTGTAACTTCACTTAATAACTCTGAACTGGGCTGTGCAATTTAACAGCTTCTGTGGAGCTCGATGCTAATGCATTGATTTTGCTTTAATAGAATTTTGTTGTCAATGGACGGCACTCAGCACGGCGCAGGCTTCAATCTTAACCCATCTGAAGGCTCTGCTCGTTTCCAGTTGAGCTCCGTTCATTTCCAGTTGAATAGGTTAAGCAAAGACAGACCTCACTGTTCTCAATTCACTTTATGATCCTCCCATCATAAAAAATAATATCAGCACCTTGCTTTTCATGTCAGAACTACATTTGAGCTGCTATTCCCTATGCCCATGAGTAAATCCCATAAAAGCCGCCCCGTTGTACTGTCGCTATTTTTCCTTGTGGATGATTGATTGATGGATGAGTGCTGACACTTCAATGAAGCTATTTCGACTGCCATCTCAATCCGATGATGTGAGGGGTATATTTTCTGTCCATGCCTCATTACTTCAGAATGACATTCCTGGAACTTCATTTACTTTTTCCCTCCTTCCCTCAAGCGCCATATTTTTTCCCATCTAGGTTATGCATGCCATAAAAAAAGCAATTTGCTATTATATGTGGCATAAGGGCAACTCTTTCCCTAGAAGCTAAATAAGAAGGGCCTTTTTTTTCTCCTCCATGTCGAATTTAGGCATCATGTCAAAATTTCCCAAACATCTCCAACAGAGGCCCACGCGCAAAAGCAAGGGGGGATACAGTAAACACATTCAGTCTGATGTTGTGAATGCTGCACTTCAATTTTATCCTTGAACGTCTAAAATATAATAGCAAAAGACACCCCAAAGCCTCTCTCTTGCATGAGAAAAATCCAATTCTCAAATTGTGCCTAGCGTACTTTGAATATTTCATTTGCAATGGAGTAAATGTTTGCAACTGGATCCAGACATATCTTGCCTCTGAGACTCAGGAAAAAGTTCATCGTTATATGCAGAGATGGATTTGTCTGCTGCAGGTTGCTCCAGTTGCCAGGAAATGCTCAGCTGGAGCAAGCAGGGCTCTGCAGGCAGTGCGCTGGGTCACACGGGGCTGGTGGCATCAGCACGCCCAGCAAGCCTTCGTGTTGACTCGGGACCCGATTTTAATCTGTGTGATACAGTATTCCCGTTAATAATAACGTATAATTAAGACATCCGTTAAAAATCCATAACGTTAATTTAATGGAGAAAATCTAATACAGTTCTATTGGAATTTTTACGTTAAATTAACTTTAACGGGCTTTTAATGGATGTCTTAATTAGATCTCATTATTAACGTGAATATTCCACAAATTAAAATTGGGAGCTCAAAGTTTTAATGAAAAAAGTTAGGAGCACTGATTTGAAGTTGCCATCCTCAGCCCTTCCCCGGGCCGGGCCGACACCACGGGCAGCAGCCCTGACCTCACCCCAGGCCACGAACCCAAAGGGACTCCGTTGGCTCCGACTGAGAGATCCGGATTTACACGCACCTAACCGAGAAAGGACTTGTACTGTATTATCTTATATCTATATATAGATATTTATATAGCGATATTTATATATAGATATACCTATATTCATATAACGTTCAATAATCTAACAATAGTACTTCTGTCTAAAAATCACTCCATCGCATGTCCCGTCATAAACCGTAACGGAGATTTAAATATATATATATATCTGAGGAATAGAACAAACTGAAAATAATCCATTTCAAACAAATCTTTGGCAGCAACATGGTTAAGCATAACTATTTGAACAACTTGCACAGAAGATTAACATTGTTCAGAGGTTTTTTGGCTCAGAATCTGTTTTAACTTAATAATTCTTGTACTTACTGTGATGTATTGATCCCTAGTGCAATGACTGGATTGGGCAACCCAGGTGCAACAGTAATAGCTGCACTGAATAGAAACATTTCCTTTAGACAAACTATCCCAAAGGGGTTATAAATAGGAAATGGACATTACCATGAAAAGTAAAGCTTCCAATGTGACTGCATCTTGTGTAGAACAGTTGGACATTAAACTATGAAGAATTTTTTTTTCCTGTCAAGTGTTACAAATTGACGAAATAAGTACATCAATGTTCTCAGTCATTATCTTACTTCAGTGGCACTTTGTTTTAGTGACAGCAAAAAGGGACAGTGGAGACCAGACAGCCCCAGTGCAGTTTATCAATGAAAATCTAATATCGTCCATAAGCAGGAGAGTGGAAATCAATACTTCATTACCAAATTGTTAGTGAGGATGAAGAAGAATAGCTGGAGATTTTTTGGCAGTCTTCTCGGTCCGGGTTGCTGTGAGTTCAATGTCAGGATTGGGGTGATGCGCAGAGATGGGCTGGGTGTGGGAGCCTGGGCTGGAGAGCTGGAGCTAAGGCATTCGTCCTGCAAGCAGAGCAAGAGGAACCAGCGTTACCAAGGTTTTAACCACATGCCCAGGCTTTATCAAATGTGGATTTTATTCAGTGGAATTGTAGAACTGAGTCAGCTTTGCTTTATGCCATGCACCCCTAGGCTCACAAAAAGGCAAGGACGTGGCGGCCGCGTGGCTCCGAGCACCCAACTGAGCTGCAAATGGCCCTGTTCACTGCAGGGGAGTTGGACCAGATGACCCTGAAAGGTCCCCTTCAACTCAAACGATTCTGATTCTCTTCTGCCACCCACAAGTCCTCGAGTCAGTGTGTCAGCTCTGCCAGGTGCTCTGAGCACATCACTCTCTGCTGCTCTCTCATGTTAGTTTAACTTGGCTCAACATGAAGAGTTTCATTCTACAGCTGGTCAAGATCATGCTCTAAAATCCTCACGGTGACTCGGACACCTTGGTGTCCACCTTGTGCTTAAATTACTGGGCTATTCCTGAGCTGTTTCTGCTTGTGCACCTCCCCTCCCCAGCATCACAAGCCACTTCTCCACGTGGACCTTTCCTGTTCTGCATTGCCTAAAAGTGCTAAGTGGCTCTCCTTGTGAAGTTACTTCCATGTGGAGATGGAGGAGGCTTGCTTTACTTAATCCAAGATGTGGGTTTAAAAGTTCAGCTCATAGCTGAGTTCTGTTTTGCTCATAACCTGGGAGAAAAATACTGAGAAAAGCAGTAGGGGGAAAAAAAAAAAAGAAGGAAAAATAGGGTGAGAAATGAGGCAAGCAATAAGTGGAGTGAAAGTCAATCTGGAGAGAGAGCACGGGAAAGAAAAAAACAGACCTGCAGCGGGCAAAGAGAAATATGTCACTGAAAAATACATCTGTTCAAGGGCATGCACACTTCAGCAGACACAACTCAAATCCTGAGGTGCGTTCCATGTATTCCAGCTAAATCAACTGGAAATTCAGTCTTTTATGTAAGTAAAACAAACTGAGTTTTACAAAAAAAATCCAGATGAAAACAAAAAAAGTCCATTGAGTCCATGCTAATTAGTTTATAATTCGGTTTGTCTCACAGTATCCTTTAACCTTCAGTTCTTACAGAGATGCTGTTTTGCATTGGCAACCCGGATCTTCAGTGGAGAAACTGGAAGGAAAGAAGAGGCACTGGCAGCTAAATTTGAGATTTTGGGCACCTGAGAATTCAAGGAGGTCCATCTGAAGCTGTGGTGAATACCTCAGATCATTACTCCCTCTTAGAACAAACTAAAAGCAATCCATGCTGCCACTTTAAAATGCTGTCATTAGGTTTCAGAGGTAACGCTCCAGAGTGGTTCACACTTAGCAAAGTTATGATTTTCACTGCGCAAAGACTCTGAGCACAGCCTGCAGAGGTGCTACGTTTGACTTTTTACCTTACAAGTGGGTTTTGCAGCCCGTGGCATGAAGGAACACTGCCCATAATGGTGCCCAGCTCCTGCCCTGGGCTGCAGCACAAACTGTGGGCTGGTCCTGCGCAGTGATGTGAGGGCCGTGCTGAACCAGTGCTGTGTGCAAGCAGTAACTCCTGGTTAATTCTGTTCTGCCTCTGGAACGTCGTTAGGACAATTAAGCAGCATGTAGAAATTGTGAAAGTGCTCGTGTGGGAAGGAGACTTGGTTTGAAGCAAAGTAACTACAGCACACTGCCTCCCTGCCAGCAGGAAATATTTATCAAGAGCTTTGATTGGAAAATTGAACAGCCTGCCTCCTGCTGCCTCTGCTCTTCAGTTTGTCCAGACGAAGGACAAACACCAGTGCAGGGCTCGCATGAATCCCAGTGTAGGGTTGGGATGGCACAGCCCATGGATGGGGCATGCAGAGCATCCAGTGGGTCCTGCTGTCCATGAGCTAACACAGGGCAGTGTGTACTGCCTGCACACGGGCTGCTGTGCCTCAGTGCTGCTCTCACAGCCACCTGCAGCTGCCGTAGGAACTCGGTGGCTTCTGTGCACCTGGCTGATGGTAACGGCCATGCGTGACTGAAATTGACTGGGAGTGGGCACTGATTTCAATGGGGTAAGTGCTCCACCCTTTGGTCTTTTGCCCAACCAAAGTCTCCATCCTTGGTTTTGTTTCTTTTTTCTTTTTTTTTCTTTTCTTTTTTTTTTTGCATGGATGTCACTGCAGGCTGGGATGGGACTTTGGGAAATTAATTAGTGTGAGCCCCGATCGATAAGGGTCATAGTTTATGTATTTCATTATCAAGTGTCTCAGAGATTCAGGGAGTATGCGGAGAGTTTGTCACCCACACTCTGGGGCACAGGGAGCTGGTGCTCAAACAGCACTCGATGCACACAAAGTTTGTTGCTTCCTGGGCACTTTTTGTAATGCAGTTCAACACCGTAAGAAAACTCTATCACTGGAATTACATTGTGAAAATGTGATAGAGGGACTTCATTGTGCCATTCTTGTGTGGCACTGGCAAAATATCAGATGTGGATATTGAAGTATAGCTTTTCCTTAAAATTAACTACCAAGCCATCAACACACATATATAAATATTTTATTATCTTTTAATCTCCAGATCTTTGCTAATATCATCTTATGATCCTCTATTAGTTTAGAGGGATATATGAAGTGACAACGTGTGTATAAATGATCTGTGATCCACCCACTGAAGTCCATGGGAGCCTATGGCTCAAACCCTTTTCCTGCTGCAACTGTCCCAACAGTAATAAACTGTAGGACTCCTAAAAGGCCGAAGAGAAAGACACACACAGTCCCTTTGTGGTTACTAAACACGTTATCTCTAGATGTCATTTCTGACCTACTTTTGCTAGATTTTTACAGCAGCAGAAAATCTATTCCTTAAAGAATCATCCTCACATTCACAATAACGAGAAAGGGAGAAAAAGTGAATCTGGGTGTATTTGATTTCATTTAGGACCTCTCCCACCATGAATTACAATATTACAGGCTCTAAATGCTTTCTCGTTACCCATAATTATAACTAAAATTATATCAGTCTAAACAGTAACTACTCAAATGATTCATCCTGATTGTAAAGAGCATGCTCTCTAAGTTGTGCCTGCCCATCCATTTTAAAGCCTTGCGGCAGGAACAGCTTTCCAGAAGGTCATTTAACAGCACATTAAATAAATAAATAGAACATATTCATATCAGCAAACACATTCTATTCGGAAAGGAGAGCATTTTGGGAGAGGTACAGATAACCCTCGTGAATCCTAATCCTGGCGGTTCTTTGTTCTCGCAGGGTGCAGCGCCCACTCGGTGAGTGCAGAGCCCAGGTGCTGCCAGCATGGAGCAGCTGCCCCTGTGCTGTGCAAGGAGGAGCAGCCAGCTGCCAGCACGGCCCATGGTGCTCAATTGCAGGGCCCTGGGCACTCCTGTCCCCGCACAGTGCACTGCTATACACCGTGATTCTGGCCCCTGAGCTAAGCTTGTGAGAATGCAGGATAAGATAGTGGGAAAGCAATGCTGGCTCCAGCTCAGATGTTCCCGGGGTGTGTCTGCAGAGTACAGAACAACACCAGGTGGTGGGGGTTAGAGATTGCCTGGGATGGTGGAAAACGCATTTAATAAAAACCAGAGGCCACTGAGCTGTATTTGTCTCAGAAAACTCTTTGCTGAAGGTACTTTGCTAAGAGCTGAATGCCAGAAAGAGACTTCCAGAGTTCAGTAGCCCTGAGATGATCAGAGCTCCTATCTGCAGCTGTTGCAGAGCACCTCCCTGCAGGATGCCAGAGAAGCAGTGTGACCCAACCAGCTGGGCTGGCCCAGCGGTGTGGGGGTAGGAGCCAAATCTCACTGAATTCTGACAAAACAAAACTGGCATTTGCCAAGGTTTTTCACTTCTGAAGTTTCTGATGTCTGTGCAGGTAGCTTTGTATGCCTTCGGTTGAGGAAAAGTGAGCATGTGGCAATGTGCAGGGTGCACAGTGCAGTGAGTGCAAAATGGGGACCCAGCCTGCAAGCACCGCATGGGGCTCAGAAATGCTGGCATTTGGAGCTGTGTGTGCACGTGAACCAGTGATGCCACCTGGGACCTCAGAGAGATGTGTGAATTCCTCTGCATATACGTTATATTCTATGTAGTAATATAAAAGGATATACTTTGAAACGGAATTGTGTATACATATCTCCAGACAAGAAGGAGCACAGTTGGAGCCACTGAGTGCACAGCAATGCCTGGGGTTTGCAGACATCCCTGAGCAAATACAGCCAGATCCTCTAAATCCACCTGAACAGCACTGGGAGTGCTGACATCTGTCAGCCTGAGCCCTCCTAGGTGGGCAGGCTCTGCAAAGTGCTGGGAGAAAATCTGGGAGCCTCAATGAGATGCATCCCCCAAAAGCCCCCCATGTTTTCACAAATGTGCAGGGAAACCCTGGCCTTGGAGAAAGAGCGAGATTTTTGCTACTTGTGCTGAGAGAGGGCAGGGTTGCACCCTGAGCTCACCTCAGTCCTCGAGATGACATGAGATACACACGTGTTCAGCAGCAAAGAGGAGCACAGAGGAATTGGATGGGTACAGAGCAGCACCCTGACATGGAACTAACTCCTGTGCACACAGACCAACCCCATATGGGGGTACCAGGAAGACCATGGCCTTGGGAAGGGAAAACAGAGACAGAACATTTATGTTTTTGATTTCTGCTTTCCTATAAATAAAATACAGTCATCAAATCACAATGTAGTTGAGAGCACATGCTATTGACAGCCTATTCTTGGAGGGGAAAAAATGTGGATTTTTTGGCAAAGTTTCTCTATTTGCTAAAGATTAAATTGTTCATTGTACAGGGCACCATCTGCCCTTGGAGAGAGATTTAGTTGATGGCAGCTGCAACCAAAGTGTGGAAGATAGAGCTGAATTTCTGGTTTCTTTTCAACTAGCAACTGTCATTACAGGTCACATGCAAACTGTGTCATTTTCTGTGACAAGCAGGTTCTGCAGACTAGGGTGCATGCTACATTTTAAAATGCCACCTGTATGGATCCCAGAAGAGAAAGAGCTTTTGAAATGCACCTTGAGAAAGGTGAATTTACAGCAGATGAGACAAAGCAGGTACGGCTCTGCCAGCCGTGTGCCTGCAGTGGGATGCATGGCAGCACTGCCCAGGGCTGCGTGGGGCCGGCCGGTGTCCGGCTGTACTGATGGGTGGCTGGGAGGCTGCCCCAGCTGGTCTGGGATGGACAGATGCTCAGCTTCCTCTTCAGCTCTAAAGAGAATTTCTCAACGATCAAACTGGGGGCAATTGTGGGTGGCTCCAATCATCGAGCTGTGCCCTGTTCCTAGATTCAGTTCACAAGTAAGGGGAGCTGGGAGATGCTGAGTTCCCATCTCTGCTCTCAGAACTGTTTCGATGCTTCCCCAAGCTTGTTGGTGTGGGAAGGACCTGATACCCCACCCCCCCAACACTGTACCTGTTCTGCAGGAGACCTGTGTTCCCTTTCTGCCCTGAACAGAATGGGAGGGGAGAAGTTGGGAGCGCACCGCTATGTTTTATTAGGACAAAGAAACAAAGCAAAACAAAAAAGCAAACTCAAACCTCTTTCCTTTCATCCTTGCCTAGCTATGAAAGTGCCTTCACATTTCCAGGCTTGCTGACAATATCTCAGAATGGTACATCACACACAGCCTCCTCTGGAACAGCAGACATTGTCAGCGCTGTGAGACAACTGCTCTCTGGAATGTACTTCACAAAGATTCTCTATAAAGCACTTCTATAGAAAAAAAGATATTTGAAATTTCTGAGTCTCAGCCTTTCAGACAAGGATGAGTTCTGGTTAATTTTCTTCTGATGACTTCCACATTTCCTGCAAGAAAAACAACAGCTACTATTGCCTTAAGACAGACTGAACCAGTTGAAACATGCCGAGATAGAAGAAAAAGATTTCATGCGAAAGAATTTGCAGGACATAAATTTGTTCTCGTGTTTATTCTGTTCAAGTTTAACTTTTGGTCTTCTAGAACATTTTGTCATGGTAGAACGGGATCGTGTTTTGAAGCAGAAACTGATAGTGCTGGCAAATCTTTAGTAAGTCTGGTCTGATTACATCGATATTTTTGGATAGGACAGTTTGTAGTGGGAAGATGGTTCTCCTTTCCAGCAGAGCACTGAGCTGTCGGTGCACCTGCCCAGTGCAGGCCTCCTTCCTTGGAGGGCCCCGCTCCGCGCCGCGCTCCCACACAGCAGCACTGCAGGCTTCAGGCCGGCTGCAGGCAGCTGCTCCCCTCACAGCTTTGGCTGAGCGCTTTTGGGATCAAGGCCTTTCAGCAAACATTGAGAAAAAACAATCAGAGACTCTGCCTGCTTGGGTGATGTTCTGCAGAGAGCTGGGTTGGTAGGAGAGGAGGGCAGCTCATGCGGATCAGCGCACAGTGTGCTGGCTTCCTCCTTCTGTGTGAGGGACCATTTACAACACAGATCCCACCTGAAAACCCAGAGCAGTGTGCTTGCTGCCCGACGTGTAAATCTCCGGCGCGGTGCCAGAGCTGCATGTGCTCCTCTGTCTGTCTCTGGTTTATCTACAGAGTCTATCACACGCCAGTTCCTTGAGTTAGGATCACGGGGAGATGGGACACATTAGAGAGTCGCGGAAACTCCAAAGCATAGAGAAAACTTCTCTGTTTGTCTCCTCGTGACGGCTGTTCCATTTCCCCTTCGTGCACTGACAGCACTGATGAGGCAATGGATGCTCTAATCCGAAGCGATTGCTTTTGGGGGCAGCGTCATTAGGGATACAAGCGTTGTGTGCAGCACTGGCTGTGGATCTCCTGGTTGGTGCAATGTGTTTAGCAGTGCTGGTAGGCAGCCAGCACAGCCCGGATCGGGGATCGCACTCCTGGTCGTGCTGCTTTGCTATCAGTGCCTCGACGAGCCAGGTAAATTAGACTTGGAGAGAGGGACGCTGCATCTTTGAGTAATGAGGCTGGGAAACAGGGAACACATTTTCCACTAGCTCATGTCTCACTGTATGGCATTCCGATTTCGTGACACTTCATAATAAATCATTGCTTATCACTCACATGGGAACATAACATGGTTCAAGTTAAGATTCGTTAGTGATTGTAAAGAAGAAACATGAATTGCTCTATATCAGGGCTTTTTGATCATCTTTCTGTCCACTGCAGGCATTTTTTTTATCATAATATTTACAGTAACTGTTGTTTAAAACATAAATAAAAAGGAAAAGAAAGGGCAAAAAATGTGAATAATGAAAATAAATTTATCTTATTTATGTGTTTATGTAAGCACTTGGCAATTACTTTGCACAGCAGCTTGTATTCAGTGTCACAGGCTGCTGCACCAACATAAGTTTCCAGAGCCAGGATTTTAAATATATATATGTATGTGCACATATAAAAAACTCGGAATGCCAATGTATTCATGTTCTGGAGGAGAAGGTTCTAGCAGCACAGGAGATCTGGGGGCCAATTAGCTTTATCACAACTACCTGGGGTGGAGGGCTCTGATGCCTCCCTGCAGGGCTGCTTCCCAGGGCTGGCAGCACAGGGCTGGGACCTGGTGACATTGGAGTGGAGATGAGGGCTGGTCTCAGGGTGAATCTGCAGTATTTCTGGTCAGCCTGGTGCCAGGAAACTTGTCAGTGTATGGGAGAGCTGAGAGGCAGGGCAGCATCGGGCATCCCTGCTTCAGCCCTGGTGAGTTCAGGGCTGGCAAGGCGTGGGTTGGAAGGGGCAGATTTTGTGGTTGTTTGGTTGGACATTCAGGCAGGAGTCTGCCTTTGTCCTTCCCTGAGCATCACAGCGCTGTCACTGGCAAGTCAGGCTGGAAGGTGAACAGCTGACGATGTCACAGCTGACATCAGCAGTGCTTTAGGAGAGCACTAAGTTTGGTATAAGCAGACTGACCAGCAGAAGGAAATGAGAGCTCCCTATTGTAAAGAATTACAGCAAATATGCTGAAATCTTTCACCAATAAGAAAAAAAAATCACAACCATGATCTACTCCTTCTCTTCCATTACAAACAGTTTTCTTTCTGTTTGTTTTCTTCACCTTTTCTGATTGATTGTGGAGGGGTACATAAAGCTGGGACCAACAGACAGGCAAGAATTAAACCTCCAAGTCCTGACCAAGGAAAAAAAGATGCATTTTTTTCTACTGTATATGATAGAGTCTTAATCTGATCTTACTTGAAGTGGTACAGCGAATGGGATTATTCACCATTTATTTTGGCTTACACTAAATTGGAATTTTTACCCCAGAAGCTTCCTGTAGTTTTTGTAAGTGGAACTGCCTTTGTCAGCATTCTTAATATTTCCCTATGGAAATGGTTTTAAAAAGGTTGCCCTACAATCTCAGGTTTTATCCTTGAGAAATCAGAATTTAAGTTAGATTTTTTTGTTGTTGTTCTCATTTCTGTAGGAAAATGGCCAGATAACAATCTCAAGTGGAGCCCAGAACAACACAGAGCATCTTCAAAACGTTAGTTCTACTGCAAACCATGCCTGGGTTAAAAACAGATATTGAAACGGGGGAATAAATATTTGACAATGCTGTTAAGGCAACTTTGCTAACGATTTTTGAACAACCTCCAACTGAGGTCTAAATGTCTGCAATATCCATAAACAACTCTATACTATCCAATTAGGGAGACAAAGACATAGAGTCCTGTCAGGAAGATTTGCATGGCTAAGTGTCTGAGATCACAGAGACGATGAGGGATCGTTCGGAGTGATGGGGGATGCGCAGAACGGATGACTATCATTACGATATTACAGAGGCTTACACCTTCCCAATTACTGGCAGGATTCATTAATTACTGCTGCATTTCCCTAATAGAATCCTCTCTCTTTGGCTTATCGCTACCTTCCCGCTGTCTACGTAAACCCACAACTCAGCAGTCGATCACCTATGAAAAATTAGGCGGCGTAGCTTCTCGTGGCCTATTTAAAATGAAAAGGCTACCGAAGAAGAAATAAAGAACACAAAAAATAGGGCTGTAACGCAGCCATGCGGGAGCCACAGAAGCGGCATCCAATGGGTTGGGAATGCTCTTTTCATTGAACTGCTTGAGAAAGAAAATCAGTGGCAGCTGCAGAGAGAAGCATCGTGGTAGGTTCAAAAGCACGGTGAAAGCATTTTACATAGACACACAGAGACACAAACTATAGGCAGATTGCAGAGTGACAATTACTTCAGGCCTGCTAGGCTGAAGTTTCACAACTAAGATTGGTGAATATTACACGGGCTCGATGCTGTTGCAATTGACTCAGCCCCATTAAAGATAATGGTGTGAGCATTTCCATGCTGTCATCATGTTACTATCAACAGCATTATCGGTATCAACTGCTTTTACAATTATGCACAATGGCTCTCCCTGCACAAAGACTTAGCAACCACCAAACTGGCTTTCCTTTTAAATACACTGAAAAGAGCGTAGATTTCAATCCTTCATCTGTTCACTGATGAAACAACATTTCCAAATCATCACTGATAGCATTTTTTTCCTCCCATTCTAAGGACGGCCAACTGTTCTCAGCGATTTCTATTACATTTCCTACCTATTATTTCATGTAATGGCATTCCTTAAATTTTAAATTAGCTTTGAAGAATAAAAATAATTGAATTCCTGCTGTTTTGTGTACATAGAGGGTGACAGGAGCTAATGTGATAATTTAAACTGTAAATGAGTCTTCACTTTGTGTTCATTAATTACAGCTAATTACTGAATTACAAACCTTCTTGGTTAGGCACTGTTATGTATTCATGTAGCATGTTGGATTTCCAGCTGGTAGAAAACCGTTTTATAGACTTACAATCTGACACACCAAGCTCCTACCAAAACAATTCAGTCTGAAAAATAAAGGCAGGGAGGGGGGCATGGATCTGCTCTCGCTCTTTGAATTAAGTGAGTGATGGGAAACAGTGTGCAAACCTGAACCTCAGGTGAGCAGGCATCTCGTGTGTGTAATTATAAAACACACACAGCACCCGCTACGGGGAAAGACAACGATTCTGAGCTGCCACTTTGGGTGGAGAGCACAAGTCTGCTCTGCTCACTGCTGCTTTACACCAGCGCCGGTTCCTTGTTTTAAGTGGAATTACTCCCTTTATAGAGAAATAGCAGCGAGGCAGAAACGAGGCCCTCGCAAATGGGGCCAGTGCTCCCAGCACCATTTCTTCAGGAACAGCAGGGCTGTAATATAGAACTGAACACCCAACAGATACGCTCTGCATTCCGCATGTGAGTGCTTATTGTTGCTTTCTGAAGGGTCGTGTGCAATGCCATAGGGCTGTCTTGAGCATTTACTCAACATTTTCTGCACTGAATTGTTCTGTCCAAATCTCTCCTCTGGATACCTTTGTCTGCTGATGTTTTGTATTGAAGCTGAATGCACCAGTTGAAGTCTCTCTCTCTCTGCAAAGTGAGCATGAGGAGTCCCACAATGACAACAGCAGCCACGTCTGCATTTTACACGCTACAAGGCTCAGTGCCCAGAGAGAGAACGGTGGCAGGTGGCAAAGCAGAAACCAAAAAATTCACCTATATTCCTGACAAATACATCGACTGAAGGTACAGAGGTTTCCCTTTTATCAGCGCTTGCCTGTTCCACTGGTTTCATATGCTATGCTCTCTTAGCACAAGGCACAACCACCCTCTGTGCTCAACCCTGTGCCCACGCAGTGACATTTGTGGCAAAGCCCCCCCAGCCGGAGGTGAGCAAAGCATTGCTGCTTGCCCAGAGTAGCAGAGACAGCGAGAAACTACCGAATCAACTAATTCAATTAAAACTCTTCAATTAAATTATTGTCTGACCCAAACGGTCTTTCAAACCTGGAATTGAGAAGACCCAGATGACAGGTCCTGTCCCACGGGGCTGATGTTGGGTTGGAAAGCAGATCCTTCTCGGAACAGTTCTGTGTTTTCAATGGCCTGGGCTGCAATAGTTTAACTCAGTAACATATAAACAGCAAGAATGGAAGAGCCGGATTCTCAGCCGATGTAAAACTCTGTAGCATCATTAATTTCAGAAGAGTTATGTCGTTTCACAGCAGCTGAGGATACGGCTCAATAGGTTTGTAATAATAAAGACTTTGATGAGAGGCCCCTGAAAGCAGTAACACTAATGTGTGACTGCTCACATAAACACCAGCTCAATGACAAGGCTTTTCTGCCTAAGAACCAGTCTGTGTCTTCAGGTTTAATGATAAGTACGAGTCTTTTGTCCTCAAATAATCGTTTTCATCTGTAGAATGGCAAAGTGACTTGTTCTAACACCAACAGAAATTCAGTAGTAGTCTTAGCAATGGGATTCATGTCATGTCCTATTCCCTCATCACTCTCTCCTGCTGCGTCTTCTCTTTTGGGGTACAAAAAGACATGGAGAAACCAGGGGAGAGAATATGTGCAGGCAGGAGTTCCTTTTTTTCCTGTGGATAGTAGCTCTCTGCTACCTCATAATGATAATGACTTTCATTAATCTTCTGTAGGTCTTTCATCAAAGGGCTCTTCTTACTCCACATACGCAGAGGCCACTTAAACGCGACTATATATGAAGTAAAAAATGAGAATTCTTGATATCACATTTAAAAAGAGAAATAAGAAGTAACACCATGCAGCACGGTACCAGCAGGGGCTCAACACGACTGAGGAGGTAAGTTATCGACACGACTGTTCAGTAAGTCATCAGCCACCATTTCTAGGCAGTCTCTCACCCAACTTGTTTTCATGTCTCACTCCTTTTTAATCTGACAGTTTCCAGCATGCAAATTTGCACTAAAAGCAAGCATTTCAAATGTGCCAGAGAGAAGCAGGGGCCTCACACCTATTGGGAGATTAATGCGCCTAATGCCCTTTGGCTATTTTATTTTTATTTTTAAACATAAAGGCTGATTACTCCATTAATTGAACAACTTGGAAGAAATGACAAGGAACTAACAAGAGAGTAACACTGTATTTTCTATTTATTTTCTTCCGTTGCAGCCGTGCTAATTAGAAGGAGTAGTTCTTGAAGCAGAGCTTTGGGGAATGCTGATGAGAAGCACACAGAAGGCTGAAGTGCCTCTTCTGTGCATCTTCGGATGAAGCAAAACACAGCACCCTCTCAATTGTCATCACCCCAGTCTCCCACACTATCTCAGCACTTGGAGCAGCACAGCACTGGCGTGGCAGAGGCTGGGAAGCCCAGCCTTTCGAAGCCTAAACCCTCACTTTGGGGTGAGTCATATCACATTAACTCACAGCTTATCGTTACAAAAAGGTGATGTTTTCAAACAGAAATATCAAACCTACTTGGTAGTGGGAGGCGGAAGGGAGTGGGAACGTGTCTCACGAGGGGACAGGAGCTCTGTGCTGCTGCACACCCTGTGCCCGCAGGGAACGGACTGCACTTGTGGGAGCCATTTCTCATCATCTGTCATGGAAAATTCTGCCTCCCCGTAGCCTGCTCCATTTCAGCTCTTCAGATGGGCTAGCTCCAGACCTGGGGAAAAAGGGAGAGGGGGAGACGGCCCCAGCTTCCTCAGTGCCACCGGCAGATTTTCCTTCAAAGATTTTCTCCTGCTCTCAGACTCGGGAAGAGGTCGTGGGGATGAGGAATCCGAGGGTGGAGCGGCACCTCTTTCCCATTCACCAAGGTTTGATTCTCTTTATGAGCACGATCCGCCAATCCGTAATCAAGGGTTAATTTCACAGCTCACTGCTTCATCTAGCATAATATCCATTCAGACTAATTAAATCTGTCTAATAATGTGAGTGTCTTTGTCTTTGTTCTTTCCATTCTTTGTTTTACACCCTTCACATCTCATCTCCAGAACTACACGCCATCACACTCTGCTTGACAAGCAGAATCCATCCCTAAAATTAAAACATTCCTGACCTATCTGCGATGACAAGGCAAGCAAGCTTCACAGCGCTGCGGCCCATGAAGGGAGCTGACACATTTGTTTTTAATTTCAAAAGAGTAGAAAGTGAAGATCTGACCCTGTCAATCAGGCCCTGTGACAAGTTTAATCATTGCTGCCCCACAAAAATCACGGCTAAATAGGAATGCAAATAATGTATCACAGGGCTCTTATAAATGCTAATCAAGGAGAAGTAATCAACTGACAATTTCACTGATCTCCTTTCTGAAGAAGTCAGTCAACGCACTGTCTCTGGACCACAAAGAGAAGAAAAGACAAAAGGCATAGATGCCGTTTCCCAAAAAAACCTATCCTTTTTCAGGGCTTTCTTTTTCTTTTTTTGCAGAGAAAAACAGAGAATTCACTCTTTTTGATCCTCTACCGAACTTTAAAGCAAAGCTGTTTCTCAGGAACTTGAACAGTTATATGTCAAGTGTACTTTATTAACAGTACCCTCCCAACCCAGAGACAGCACTTGGAAACTTCTGCTAAAATAAAAATCTTCATTTGTCTCTGTCATTCATCCATCTTCAAAATTCTTTCCCATCTTAACAGCTTCTGTCCTCTACGGGCAATATATTTAGTGATAGATGAAGTTTTACAAGTGGAAAGCTAATAGTTGAGCTCACATTTTTTTTTTCTAGCTGTTCCTCTGCCTGCTAAAAGATAGAAAAAAAAACCCTACTTGGAATTTATTTCAGCATAAAGGTTGTCTTCAGTACCAGGATTTTCTAACTGACTATCCTTTTATGACCTTTTAATGTGGTAAAGAACAGACAGTGCAGGCGTGGTGCCAGCCTCTCACACATGAATTCTGCATGGCAAGAAGTCGGGGCTGAACCCACGTATGGAATGGAGAAGGAAGCAGGACAGACAGATGCACAGGATTTGTAATGCTGTTTACTGTTACAATTTCATTGTGGTTTGCTATGGTAAGCTGTGGTTCACTGTGGTAGGTCCTGATGGAGCCCATCAAGCGTTAGAGTCACTGTGTTGGCACAAAACAAAAGGATACGGTTTGGCCAATGAAACTCAGTGCAGGGAGATGTAAGTAGTATAAAGACTGCTGCAAGAGGTAAAGTTCAAAGAATCTAGTTGTTTGAAGGTATTTATTTATTCATTTATTTATTTATTATTAAACTACTTCCCTACGCTGAGCCAATAGATAAAATAACTTGAGAGGAGCTTCAGCAAAGAGACAGCTACCAGCAGGGCATTGTAAATAGAAGTCTTCCACAACAAAACCTGCAGCTTTACAGCCTACGACAGTCAGCCACAGCATGAAGATAGCAGTGAGAGCAGCTATGTCAAAACACAGGTTCCATCTGCAGGGCTGAGCTGCAGAGCCCAGGGGCTGGCAGTGCCCTTGCCCATTTGAGCTGATAGCTTTGCTTTGCTGTGTGTGGAGAGCACTGTTATACATGATTGGAGATATCACCAAGCCCACATCATACCAGCCACTAAATCACCCTGAACGAAGAAAGATGGGGACACTCTTCGGTCACTCCCAACTGCAAGAAGCTTTGGGGCAGGCACAGCAGCTTCTGTGCCACTTCTGTGAGCACTGTGATCCAGGCTCTGTCACACAGAGCTCGCTGCTAGACGGGGATGTTGCCAGCCGCTAACTCTCCGTAAAGGATGTATGAGGAAGGTGGGAGTAGAAAACAGAAAAAGAAATTGAAAAGCACTTTGCAGTTGTCATGTCACTTAGCAACAACCTTTTCTACTTCACATCAACACTGGCTCAGTAGAGAGACTGCACAAGGCACCCATACTGAAATCTGGGGTAAGCAGCAAGTGTAGGAGGGCAGCAAGGAGCTCAAGTGTGAGCTAGCCACAGAGAGCTCTTTGCACTCCTTGGGCTAGGTTTTCTCCTGAATAGTCTACAGAATCTAGCAACGTCTAGTATCTAGATGTAGCAGAAATTCCACCAGGTGCACCTCTGACTGAGCACCTGCTGGGAAGGCAGGGCCAACCTAGGGGAACTCAGCTGCATGTAATGTACCTGAGTGACCAGAAGGGCAGGAGCCAGGATCCACCCCTTCCAGCCCTCATTTAAGGGTTGGCAGTGGAGGTGAGGGGATCTCACTGGAGATCTCTGCATACCTGAGGCCTTCCTAAGGTAAGCAAGCCTTTTTTTCTTCTTTGTTTCTGTACCCACGGCTGCTGTATTTGGGCTCGTCCTCATTTGCTACAGCAAAAGATTTTGCTGCCCTACTGTTATTTCTATACTTTCTGTCACATTGTAGCATTACATTAGGCATCATTAATCTTCTGAATAATATTGTGCAGCAAGTCATACAAACAATCCTGGGGACAGAAACCGGAACGCAGCCAGCTGTTTCCCAAACAACCTCCTCATATTTGATCCCTTTTCTCCTCTCTGTAGGTTCAGTCTTAAATGAATTCAATATTCTTCTTACCTGCTTCAATTTCCCAGCTTCTTCCCTGTAGGATTTGCACTCTTATCTCCCTTTGCTTGGTCAATGTTAATAATAAGGTCCAGACTCATAGGTCCTCGCTCTCCAATAGCTCCTACAGAATGTAATTGGGTGGCTACTTCTGGTTCATTACCAGGCATCTGCATCAGGTGTAGAGCTCTTCTAGGCCCCGACAAATGTGGAAGAGTGGATGCCCTTCCTGTAAGGCCAAGTGGCCCTGAAGTTAAAAGAATGGAGAGAAACCCAAGGAGGCACCCTGCAAATTCTAAAGGAGATGATGTCAGGTTCCTCTCTACTTGATTGTATCACTGGCCATCATTTGTTTGGCTTCAAAGAGTTAAGATTAAGTTATTAGCTGTTCCCACCCTACTAAATACCAGCTGACTGGCCGAAGGGCTGATTGTCAAGAAAATGAGGAAACTCATTCTGTGTGGTTAAGGAATTCACAGAGCTACTACTCTCTTACTCAAGGAAAACATGAAATTGCAGGAGTAGATTTGAATATTTGCTGGGCTTATGGTTGTTCTTTAAATATAAAACTCTTACAAACTCTATAAAATACTATATAAATAGAGCATCAGTTTGTGCCAAATTAATGACATACATTATCTAGCAGCCATGCAGTGATGCTTATTGTACAACTCTGAATCATCCTAATGGGAAGAAAATGCAGAATCCATCACTTTGTGGCTGACTTCTTCTCCTTGCAATTGCAAAACAAAAAACAAACAAACCAATGTTACTTTTTCACAGAGTGAAAGCTGGGCATTCCAAGTGACCAAAGCAGAGCATGCGGAGCTACTGAGCACTGCTCCTGTTGTGTGTCCAAAAAGTGGTGTATGGCTGAAAGCAACCCAGTGTTATTCCCATATTCCTTACTTTAGGGTTGGAGAGTGACAGCTTGATTTTTTTTTCTTTCCCGCAGTTTATTAGACATCATCATACACACACACACGCTATACCTTAATTTTAACCAAGCATTCAGCACTTGTGAGCATGTAAGAATATAATTGGTGCTAAACACATGTTCAGACTAAACTACTAATCAAGTCTGCCTTTGTCCTGCCCCAGAACACATGCGCGCACAGACACTTGAACTCTGAAGAAACCTTGCCAAATAGAGAAGAGTCTTATTTCTTACAGCTGGGTTTCATTTTTGCAGCTGCCAAGTAGTGAAGGAAAGTAATGCTGGTGACCAGGCCAGAGTCTGTGCCCTATGTGCAGGACTCCTGGGAAGGAGGGACAGCAGCACTGCATGCAGCTCTGTGCCAGGGTGGAGAGAATCATAGAGCATCATGAGCTGCCAGGTACCCATACAGATACAAACCCAGGCCTTCTGCTCAGGCACAGCGCTGCTGCTGCATCAAAGATAAGCTCTGGGAAGGCTCTTACTGAAACTCTTTTGGGTGTGAAGCCATGCTGGGAACCCACCCACTGCATGAGCTTGTACTGTGTCACTCCATACCACCATCAAAATCAACACAGGCCAACAAATGGCACTTGGCTTTGAAATGACCTCTTGTTGCAGTCAGTGCCCATTTTAGGTAGGTTCAGGTCTGCTCGGTGCCACACAGTGCTCCCATGGGTGCCCAGCAGCTGACCTGGGGCACTTAGACTCCAGAAGATGGTTGCAGAGTTAGAGATGCTGCTGCTTTATTGTTTTCCTTTGGCAGCCTGTGTGTGATTTACTCTGTTATCAACTTCTGGACATGGAAGTGATGCTGAGAACAGAAACCCTCTTTGTTGTTTCCAGCCCCAAACAGAAACTTGTTTGAGAGGGGAAATGAGGACTGCCACAGCTCATGGGAGTGCAGCATTAGGTGTTAATTGACATCCATCATCTGGCCTGAAAAAGGAAATTCTGCAGTAAAAACCCAAGTGCAGTTAGCAGCACATCTCAAGCAAATGAATGCTATTATCCTACATGGAGAATACATTAATATAGATGACCGTTACATAACACGCATTGACACAGCATGATAATATATTTACTCCAAGTAGGCATGTTTTGACATAGCACAAGCTGTGTACAGATGCCTGGAGAATTGAGGATTTTCATATTTTTATGGACTGTCTTTAAAACTTAATTTTGGAAAAAAAAAAAGGTGGCGTTGAAGGGAAGTCATTCAGCCCATAAGACAGAAGACTTCGGTTCAATTCTGACAACTTCAAGGAAAATTCAGAGGTGCTTTGCTCCTGTGTCTGGAGTAATTGAGCTATCATATCTGTGTCTGTCAGATGTCAGTCATTTAACTTGTGCCTCAGCTGTGTGTGATGAATTACACAATGAGCCAACGCCATCATCTCACAACCCGTGTTCTAGCTGTGTGCTCTGCATCGGGGCAGGCAGGGTATCCTCAAACGAGTTTGCATAGTTTCCAAGTCTTGACTATGGTCACTAAGCACAACGATTCATTTTTGCAGTTTAAGGAGTTGAGCTGTTTATTCTTGAACTTCTTATTCTAAATTCCATGGAAGGAAATTAATGTTTAAAAAAAAAAAATGTTTAATTCTCTCCTATATTGCCCTGTGGGAAAATCATTTACTGTAAAAATCCATTGCAAGAACAAAAGCTTGCTAATGCCCAAGTGAGAGTCAAATCAACGAATGTTCCATAATAAAATGAGGAAAAAAAAAATGAGACAGGAAAAACAGCAAACATGGCAAAAAAAAAAAAGATCTCTGCACTTGGTAAAACCAGCCTTGTTCATTACTGCTTTCATATAATACTTAACTTTATGCTGCAAATCTATCTTTCAAGACTGGAGTCACTTCACAGAAGCCTGCAGTGCTCTTCAGAGTGCACCAGACAGTGAGCAATGCTGGGGGGGGCTGGGGGACTGTGGTCCTCCATGTACAGCAGGTCTCCTCCTCCCATATTCTCAGGTTAGAGGACCAATCTAATCCCTGTAGTTCTAAATCACAGCCCAGAATGCTAGCATGCTGTAAACCAACATTTCTTTATCAAAACAACACACCAAAAGCAACCTTGTCCTCCTTTTTTTCTTTTACTTTAAGCTGATTAGAAAGTTCTGTAGTTGATTAAGTTCTGCAGAAATTGGGCTTGTGATGAATCATTAAACAAAGACATTTTTTGTACAGCATTAAAGCCTCAAATGATTAATTAAGGGCACAATGCCAAAACAAGTGTCTTTGTTTAAAACGCAGTGGACAAGACAGGCTTGGGAAAGTTGATGTCTTAAGTAGACGCCACAACATGTTTTTAATTATGTTCAGGAAGAAGAACAAGAATGGGAATTGCCAACTGTTTGGAAAGATAATTTTTTTTTTTTTTTAGAAGAAAGATTAGAATAAAAAAACCAACAAACAGAGCATTATTGATTTAACACAAATGCCATTTGTTGGGCCTTTTGTAATTTCCTTATTAGTGTCATCATTCTGGAGTTCATATGCTCCCTTCTGTTATAGCATTTGGCACACATTCAGCTCCCAGCAATATGATACAGTAAACATTCAGCGACTGCTCATATTAAAATGTTTTATTTGTTGTAACTGTACCAATGAACAGGCAGCGCAAGTCCTAAATTACCCCAACTGTTCCATGAGCTAATTGGGTAGGGAGGAGCTAGTGAGCATTCCTGCATACACATGTGCGCAGAGTGCAGAGTGGTGCTCTTGGTTGGGAACAAAACAAGAAGTTCATGCAACATCAACTCTCCACAGCTCCCTGTCAGTGCATGCAGGCTGCTCAGACATAAGCTCGAATCAGTGCCTGCTTGCTCTGACAGATTTTGTTACATCACTCTGCTTGGGGAGATCCCAAATAGTTTTCCAGACTCTATTTGCTAAGTGCTCTCTGTATGGGTTTTATTCAAGAGATTATTTCAAATGTGTTCTGAATTCACATTAATCTTATGTTTTTAGAGATGGAAAAATGATTTTGGACTCTCCACTCAAGAGGAGCTTGGAAGGGATTTTGGAGGATGGACAAACACCACCACCTAAAAGTCTGCTTTCTGCCAGGAAGAAAATAAAGGAAGTGTCCACACTGGCAAAGAGCATGAAGGGATGTAGTTACAGCAAGGCTGACACAAAGATCCCGTAAGACTCTCCAGGTAACCTTGGGATTGCTGCTGCCTCCTCTCCTTCTGTGTGTCCAGTTGATATCAGAATATACAAGAGTAAGGCAAGGATCTCTGTAGCCCAAAGCAAACCACATACTGAATGTCTTTCTTCCATGCTGAGCAATGTCAGATATACCAGGCGCTTCTAACAGAGGAGCTTCTTCATTTCTTAGGATTCCTGTTCCAGTCCTGATCTTTATGCAAACCTCCCAGTGCCCTCAGCAGGAGATGCCGTGGATCAAGAGTAGTGTGTGACCCTGATGCTGTAGTGCAAGTCCCCGGATCGTAATTAAACACATAATTTGGCCCTCTCCTCAGAACAGGCCTTGACACCTCTGGAGAAGATGTGTGACCTTATGTGCCTCTTCATCCCTCATTTGTCCCTTTAGAAATGGCACATGTGTAGGCATGTGATCAGCCTGCAATTACGTGGCCAATGTTGGAATAGAGACTGCTCCTTGTCTTCTTTATGAGCAGATGTACATATTAACACCTATTAGCCTTAATGAGACAAACTCATGAAAGTCTTATACGTGGACGAGTAGGAGAGCAGATCTCTCAATTGTCTTTTTGGTCCTCAGCCAGTATGGGGACTGTCAATAAAAAACGAGGGAGTTATTTCTACTGAGCATCCCATTACTTCATACACCTGTGGGTGTATGATAATGGAAAGGCTTTGTCTTCCTTTTTTCCTCCTCCTCTCTCCCCCTAAAAAAAAGGATTTCTTTTAAAGTTGAAGCCAGAGACACTGCTGGTGAAGAAGGTTGGGAGTTTGGGCAGTGACATTTCTGTCCCAGGAGTTGTGGGGGAATGCAGTGGGCTGCGGAGTGATGCAACTCAGGACAGAAGCCAAGTGCTGGATCTGCCACCAGACCCCTTCCCCGAGGCCTGATCCTGCCCCAGGTATTTCTTCCGTGCTCAGGGCGTTGAGTAAAGACTGCAACTAATCAGGTGCAGCAAGTTGTCAGGTCTATATGGATGCTATAAAACTTATAAGGATGCCCTCAGGCAATAATAATAGCTGTCTGTGTAAATTCTGTATATAGCAAAGCAGAATGGATCCTAATGGGCTTCAGTAAAAGCAAAGAAAACACGCATGACATTTATAGCAAGGAGAGTGTGTACAAGCAAGATGAAGTTTCATCTGTTGTCTCATATTTCTCTGCACCTCTGTAAAAGCTGGAAACTCCTCAAAAAGCCCTGGAGGTGTTGGGCTCTTCCAACAGAGGTCTGCCAGTGCTGAGCTCAGCCACAGGTGCAACAAGTAATGTGGAAATAAGTAGCATTAGGAAGGTTTGTTTATTTTTTCCAAGAGCCTGTTGTATGGGGCTACATTAGTTGCAGCAGCAGTGTTCTTTGCACTGTAACATGTGACATCGAATTTGGTTGGGATGAAAGAGTTCCAAAAGCCCTCAGCAGGCTTTAGAATGGCAGCTGCTCCAAGTGGTGAGGAGGTGGATTGGGTCAGAAGTGAATCCTGGGGAGCACAGGGCTGAACCCAGAGCCACAAGGATGCTGGATGCTGCATCCCCCCACCCAGAGCTCACTCTCCTTGGACAGCCAAATGTCCTTCGTGGTACATCTGTTTAATGAGGTTATGTTATGTTTCTTTTAAGATGACTGATACTGGATTCATTCACTCTGCACAGCCCCTACATAGGTTCAGAGAGCAGTGTTTGACATCACAGGTGCCATGGGGTGACCCATGCTACAGAATATGCCTGTCAGCAGGAAACTTTTACAGCAGTTATTCTTATTCCTCTGCCTCTGAGTAAGTCCTTGCTGCTTCCATCACTTAAAGGCAGGAAGATTTCCCCCCTGCTCGCTGTCGTGGTTACTCAGCTGTACTACTTTGCTGTGGCCTTATGTGAACTGCAGCAAATGAACCATCAGCTCTGGTCCTCCTCCCTGTTTCATTACAGAAAGCTATTTGCCTTCTTAAATTGAAGTCTGAGAAATAAGTGTGCAAGTGGGTTAGAAGCCTAATGTCACCTGGAGGTATTTACTGTGGTTACTTCCTCTGAAGGCAGAAATGTCCAATTGGAAGGCAAAACCATACGAGGGAACCTGCAGCTTACAGAGAGGTGTTTTTCCCTCATGGGTACAAAATCATTAACTTTCAGTAAGTCCTCCTTCATCTCCTGAGCCACACAAACAAATAGGAAAAAAACAATGGAATGTTTTCCCTCTGCCTTTCAAAAGCACAAACAGGGCCGTGTGCTCCAGATGGACGCTGTCAGAGTGAGCACACGTGGAGAAGGCGGATGGCAGGGCAGCATTGCTGGTGGGAAATGGGGAGGAAGCTCTGAAGTCTTGGGGCACTTTGAGGAGCTCCATCACACATTGCTACGGTGTCTGCCTTGCAGCCCTTTGGGAGTGGAGCTTAATATATTTGGTGATAAACTACAGAATGACTTTCAGCGCATTGCAGTGCTCAAGTATGTGAGCAGGAACAACATTAAAATGAAAACATGGAAAAAAAAGAACATGGAGGAAAAAAAACGCTAAAATTCCTAGTACACGTTATGTAGGAGAACATACAAGTGAGATGATAAAGTCTGTCCTATATTTTTAATACATATACAAATGCAATCTCTTTGAATTCCTTTACACTTCACCACGCAGGTTGAGGCCCTGCTGAGGAATGCTGGGTGGCACACAGTCAGAGGGGACGTAAACATGCAGAACTTAGGAACAATTCTGCAAGCACACGCAAAGTCCGTGGCAGCACTGAGTTCTCACCTAATGCCATGTAGATGCAAATTGGCATTCATAATTTAAACAAGTCCTTTCTCTGCACCCCGGCAACACAAGCCGGATGCATAAGGAAAACGGAAGACTTTCTCCGGATACGGAGAGGATCAAGCAGAATCTCATTAAGGACCACTTCAAAGATCAGTTCTTCATTTCCATACAAACAAGTTTAAATTATCTTGTGCGAATCTGCTGTTAGCTGTTGCACTGTTCCATTATGCATGATTCTTGACTGCTTGTATCATGAAAATCTGCACAGTGCTCCATTAGTGATTTTCAGTGTTATGCTAAAGCTTGCAAGTGGTCATGTTATTAGGTTAAAGTACTACGTTTTGCATATTTATTCTGCCTTGCCACATTTATTACTTCTGATAGTGGCCCAGCAGAATTCCTCATGCATTTGACCACCTACATTTCATGAACTGCGTGTGATTGCAAGTAGAAACATAGCAGATAGCTGAACACAAACAGACAGATGATGGCCTCTTTGCTCACACTTCCACCAGGGTTTTGATCCACTTCAGAAAGAAACATACACAATTCCTGCAGAAAGACACATGGGGGCTATCTATACAATTCATCCTTTTAAACAACTCAAACTATGTGACAAATTTCATTATGGCAGAAATTAGCGTCTTCATTACAAAGGATTTCTTTTTACACTTTGGTAATTTAAAACAGCTTTTCCCAGGGTTTTCTTCTATGAATATAAAAAGATATCATCTGGTTAGTATGCCTTCATATTTGCCTTACTTCTAGGATGCACTATACTATTAACTTTCACAGAATATTTTCTGTTCCCAAATTACTGAAATCATCTTGCTTTCTTTGGAGACATTTATAGTAGGAGAGAGACCTGTTACAAAAATCAGGAGCGCATCTGGCGTGTTACAAATATTCATTATATTTTTAAGAGAAAACATCTTCATGTATGTTCCTTCATACATTGGTTATTCTTTAAAGTCTTGGGGTCACTGTTGGGATGTAGAACTCGAACACATAAAGCACAAAGCAAAGCTGCGTACCATCAGCCCTCCTTTGTGAGAAGTGAAAATGTGTTTTAATATTCTAAAAGACACCAACAGTATTTCCTTCTGCTTTCCAAAGACGACACGTTCCAGTAAAAAACAATGGTGAATAATGGTCCCTACCACCTCCAACTCCTCTGGCTGGAAACTGCAGTGAGCAGGCAGGAGGTTGGGAAGAGGCAGGAGGAAAGCCCCGTGTTTTGCTGCAGCAATCACTGCTGCTGGAGCTGCCCTAAAGCATGGATGTGCTCAAGTGGTGATCAGATGCACCCATGGAAGGCTGTGGAACCGAGGGCCACAAAATGCAGCTGGATGCCATGAAAACGCTGCAGGAAACCTGCACTGGATAATGATGTGCTGGGGTTGTTTGAAGTTCATCTGGACAAACAGCACTTCTCTGGTCTCATCTGGGTGGATGCAGATGATGCAGGACAGCACAGAAATAACAGGAATAATATGCGGTGTCTGAACAGACACTTCTGAAAGGCTTATTATGTTGAGATGTGTCTGAACCAAAATACTTTTTCCAAACAGTTTTGAAGATGTGGAGTGATTGACATTTGAAACCAAATCATGAGCCACGTTTTGAAAGAAATTATTTCTTCTTTCATGAAGGGCCAAGCAAAATCCCTGAATATCAGCCTACCCATCCATCTATTGCCTCTGTATGGGGCTATTCAAATCCATATCCAAAATTTTAGGCTTCATCTGATCTCTGATAATAGATTGTCAGCTGTGATGCTTTATCCCCATAAATTGTAGGCTGACACACGTTCTTTCTCAGGTAGTTCATTCATCTTAAAGCATTTTGTGCTTCTAATTTGTCATTTTTCTCCCTGCATCCCTGCTGACCACAAATTGCAGATGGTATCTCATCATGGGGCACCATAACAACAATAAAAGCCTCAACAAAATACTCAGGATCTGATCCTGAGTGGAACTGAATGCCTTCAATTTTCCAGGGTGCAACAGGGAGCAGAGAAACACCGACGGTGCCCAGGAGCACCTCGGCTGGTGCCAGGGGATCCCTGCTGTGGGCCCAGGTTCTCTTTTACACGTAAGGATCAATACAAGCACAGCACACTATTCAGTGCTATCAGCTGTGCTGGGGCTGTACAAAGCACAGAGATGGCATCGATTCCAAAAGAACTTGCTATGAAAGTATGAAAATACAGACAAGAAAACAATGCATTTGAGTGCACGGACACAATGGAATAACACACACAGCAGAAAAGGATGAGGTCTCAGCAAAGTCCCAGCTGATCATTACCAGGCTGAATCAGCTATTTTCTATTTTTTCCTTTTCAGTTTCTACTAGGCTGTAACTTTAAGGACTAATATTCATTTTCTGCACCTTTCTGTTCCTTCTTTTCCCTCCTTCCAGCCAGGTTTTGCAATAACCCTGCTGAAGTTAAAGCCAGGGTTACTAAAAGTGATCCAAGTTTGAAGATATTGCCATTTTGCAAGGCTGACTGGGTGTGGATAACAAAATTAAGAATCAGCCTTATTGTGAATTGGCACGGAAAGAAAAGAGATCTGAACTGTTCACACGCCTTCCTACACTTTGCTCCAAAACATTACAGAATTCTGTTCCTGGAAAGATAAAAAAATCACTGGCAGGTTTCAGTACCTGCGTCTGCAGTTAGTGCACGATTACCATCCTTCTATGGGCAGATGCAATTAATTAGCTACATTTACAATTACAGCAGCTGTGTGCGTACAGACACAATAGGAGAGAAGCAGCTCCTTCACACACAGCCTTCCAGTTTCCACGTGTCTGCAGACACCTGTCCCTTCAGTCTCACCTTTTGTGTCACACTTATGTGCAGGAGCTGCAATATTAAAGCAAAAAGCGCCGACATTACATTTTTAAGGCATCGGGAGTCTTTCCTTTCATCTCCCAGCATATTTTTAACATTAAACAAGAGTACAAAGGCTACTGGAAGATCTTTTCCTGGCACGACGGCCGCAGTGAGGATGGGGGCTGCCTGCGAGGCCACCATTGAGCCCCAGCCCCCCCAGAAGCCCACGCTCCAAGGAGTTAAAGCCACCACCACCCTGCACTGCACCGAAGAAAATAGATGCGATTTTCTTTACAAAAGAGCATTTCATTTAGGGAAAGAAAGAAAAAGGAAAGGCAGAGTTAACATAGCCATTATTCTCCATCTCAGGGAAAGCAAATCCTATTTTGCCTGTCATTACAGTAGGTAGAAAAATCCTTTCATCCAGTCATTAGTTGTAAACATTCCCGCGCCGCCTGGGACCAGGCCTCTGTTTCCCATCCCGTGCCGAAGCCATTTTCTAATACTAATGTTTTATACACACATCTCAGATACAATGCGAACTCCCCCAACCCCAAAGGCAACGGGGCATTCGTTTATACTAAATCAGAAGTGTCACCCTTGGCAACCTGCAGCACTGAAACATTTATTCGGCTTCACATTGCTGGCACTTAGAATTATTTCTTTCATGCCTGATAGCCGAATTACAATATGGCAGGTTTCCCCGGAGCCACTGGATCATTAGTGCCAGCTCACAACATACTTTCAACTGATATGGCATTTCATGTACAGCTGCCAATCAAGGGATGGGGAATGCAAATGAGGGTGGGTCCATTGGTGTTCAATTACTGTACAGTGAGCTCGTACAGCCCCGCTAATGACTGGCAGCCGTTTTGC
The DNA here is from genome assembly GCA_035772895.1 of Perdix hodgsoniae. NCBI lineage: Eukaryota > Metazoa > Chordata > Aves > Galliformes > Phasianidae > Perdix > Perdix hodgsoniae. The sequence goes on along the minus strand of JAPSGF010000017.1, from coordinate 11,162,102 downwards.
TGAGTGGAGGAAGAGCAGAGAACAGAGGGAGGAATTCCCTCCGGGGAGCCGGGTGCGAGTGCAAGAAGTTTTTACATTTGATTTCCATATTTATTCATTTTTTCCCCCCTCTGTGTGTTTCTAAACACGAGGCCGAAAAAATACTTAGCACAGCTTGTTTTACAAATGCACAGCCTTGTCAGTTCAGCCGATTGCCAAGGCCACATCAGCAGAAGATTAGGCTTTTCTTCCCCGCGCTCCCTTCAAAATATATGCCTCTCTTCAGAGCGGCCCAAGATGCAGCAGCCTTGAGGGAGTTTTAAGCTGTATGGAATCTGTTATTATCATTCACTTTTGTGATTTTTGCTGTCCTTTTCACACACAAGAAATACGATGCCGCTCTGCCCACAACACACGTCCTCCCTCTTCTGCTCGTGAGCTCCTGCTGCCACAGGCTCCTGCTCTGTGCCCACGTCTGCAGGGGTTGGCCCACGAGGAAGATGAAAAGCAATGGCACTGCTATGAAATCAGAACTGCTGAACGCATTTATACATCAGTGTAGGCATTACGGCAGCCTGCAGACCAGTGGTGGTGGGTCCTGGGCCTGCATCACGCCAGGCAAACTGCATCAAAGCACTGACATGGCATAACAGAAGGGAAGGTTTTATCCCACCTCCACTCCCTCAACATCCAAGTTCGAGGAACAGAAGACGAGACTCAGCAGTTTCAGATAGGACTTGCTTTGCATTTTAGCATTGCTTACATCAAAATCTTGAAGTGAAACTGATGGTATGGGGGAACAAATAGAACCTGTGCAGGCAGTGCCTGCGCAACACGGGCAAAATAAACACATGTTGCCTTCCCAGGCTTCCATGCTAACATGGCACCCCTTCACAAACTGCACGTGGGCTATTAAGAGAAGCAGCTCTGCCCAGTCCCTGTAGGAGACAGATCTGACACAGAACAAACCCAACGTCCTGGCTCAGCCCAGCCCACAGCTAGAAACACAAATATTTTGCACATGTCATTCAAAGACACACAGAACACTGCAAGGTGGTTCTGTTAGTATGCTTCTTACACTTCTTAGTTCAGAAAGGAATTGCTAAATCCTATTTATTATTATTATTATTTTGGTAAAAATATGTAATTCAAAGGAAACTTTCACCAAGGACGGAGCTCTCAAGAACCAAAGACAGAACAGGAAAAAATCAATTAAAAAATGCAGTCTTTTCCTGTGTGCATTTCTCTTTGATTCTGTTCAGATGATCACCACTAGGGGACTAGGCTACGCCAATATTACGGGCAACACAAATACATTCCTACTCTGCTAACAGCAAGACTGGGACTGCACACAGAGGTGATCAAGCCATGGGATTTGGTATTTTGTTATGCTACATTACTGGAAATGAAGAACTCCTTGTAAATGTCAACAACACTGAATCCATACCTGTTAAAATATAATTAAAAAATTAAGTAGTTCTTATGTCTGCATAGTAGCTGCTTTTTAATGTTAATCACTGAGTCACATTTAAAATCCTTTAAAAACAGGAAATGATGTGAATGACTAAATGTCTTTGTTGTTCTTTAGTTATTAAAGCACAGCAGAAGCCAATTAGACCTGTTTTTCTTAATGCTAGGTAATAAAGTGGAATGCTCCTATTTTCTGTAAGCAGACTGCAGTCCTCCACAGGATGGCATGATGTAGAAATACCCCAGAAACCACTGGGAGAGGAAGCCTGATCCTGCATTAGTGAAACTTGCTTGCATGACTGCTACCAACGTACAGAGGCCAAATGACAAGTCTGAGGTGGAGGCTGGTAGGAAGCAGATTTCCTGCTTGCACGGAATGTCTGAGATATGCTCCTGCTTTGCTGGCACTCCTCCATTTAACTGTTTGCAGTGGAGGATAAAGCACTGTGTTGGACCTATCCAGCCTATTAATTCTACCACCAATACCTAACAGTGTGCACCAGGAGCTGCTGCTGTCTATAGAACTGCAGTGGAAGTACCTCCGTCCCTTTGCAGTGCATCTCAGGAGGATCTGGGAGTTGAATCTCAGGAAGAAAGAACCATTTCTACCTGGCACTTAGCCCTGAACTGATTTCCTTAGTTTCTACCTCCAAAGGTCACTTTGGGGAGCAGCCCAGTGGCAGGACTGGAATCACAGCCGCTATGACCTTGCGTGTGCATTTCACAGCCCAGCACCACAGGTCTTGGTATGAGATCTGCACTATCATAGAACAGACCAAGGATTCCTGCAGAACGTCCCCCTCCCTCTTCCCTGCTATGCCAGAGGCTGAGAACACACCTCCAAACAGTGTCTGTGCACTGATCTGTGCCATGCTGCCCTACGTGTACCCAGGGAAGGAAAGGAGAGCAGAGCACCATGGCAGAAATCTCTCTTGGGCGTCCTTGGATGAATCCATTAAAAGGAAATGCCCAGAATATCTCCAAATATAACCACAGTTGGCTCCCTTCTGTGTTTCTCCTTTTCCTGGTACGTCGAAGGAGAGTTTTAAGATTCAATTTTCACTTGTTTTAGTACTTATCTAATATCAAAGGCCTAATTAATTTTGCTATTGTAGAGACTTCCTTAAAAATTATATCCCATGATGCTGTCCACTCCTAGTTCACATATCCTTCATGGACTGATTTCTCAGCCTATGGAGAAGTAAACACTTTCCCTTAAGGAAGCAGGTGAGAGAGAATTTCTGTTGCTCTGGTTTAAGATGACAATCAATGCCTAAATCTTCCCAGAATAATTCCAAAAGACAAACTTGGTCATACTTGACTGATAAGAAGAGAGGTACTTTATCAGATATACCTGTATGTGACATAACAACCTGATATAGGAAAAAAAAAAAGGAAAAAAAGACCCCCATGGTTTAATTATGTATGGAAATACAGTTGTCTGGACACAGCTGAATGCCCAGCAGTTCCTGTCAGCAGCTGCAGCCACTGCACATTCACCACATCCAAACGTACTCGACTGAGTGGAAGAGGGAGGTTGGTGTACGCTCCAGTACCAGCCCTGAGGTCAGAACTCAAACCGAATGATGTGATGAAACCACGATGCAAACCTTACATAAGTCACACAAAGGATCACGTGGTGACTGTTAAGTGTCATCCTCTAGGTCTAAAACCAGTATTTGCAGGCATGCAGAAGAACGAGCTAGCAGCAGAAATAACAAGTCTGTGTTTGCTGGAGGAGCAGTCCTTAGAGAATAAGACCTCAAGTTCACTGGTAGCAGCCTTAATTTTACACCAAGTCCATGATACTGAGGTGTCCAATGCCTAATTTAATAAATAAAATAAAAAATAATAAATAAATGAGGCATATCAGGGAATATTTCTTAATTTATACTTCTGTAGCAGATCCTGCATGGTGGGCTCAAGGTATCTTACAAACAATGCTACTGACAACACTTCCCTTCACAATTTGTTACCAACACAGGGAGCCTTTAGCAGAACTGCAGTGTTAATTTCGGACACCCAATGCTGTCCACTTCTATTGTGTCTCTCTGTAAGAAGAACTGATTGCTGGAAATATGTCTCCTGCATCTTGATGACATCTTAACTGCAATTAACAATTTTCAGGTCAAACCTGAGACCTCAAGTTAGCTGACTGGTTAGAGCGCGTAATAAAAACAGCACAGCCTGAGGTTCAGGTCTCACTCTGCCAAAATCAGAGGATCATACTGAGGGCATCCCTCCCAAACAGAGCCTATCTGACCACTTGCAGTTTTGCAATGGTCCTTTGTTGTTTTTTTTTTTTTTGCTCCCATATGATTGTTGGTGATGTTGGTTTCACCTTGATGGGAAATAAAACACAGACATGTAAAACCTTGAGGTTTTTCACAAACTGGGACTACTGTTTCCTGGTAAGACCTGAGGTTAGTTACCCTGCACAGCCTTGCCTTTACCCTTAACACAAGGACAGTGAGATCAGGGGTTCACAGTTCAAGGCTGAGCAGCAGCTGAGGCACTCACTTGACTCTCCCAAGGTACGGCACCCAAAATTAGAAATGCAAATTTAATAAATACCACACTCCTAAGCTTATAAACTTGAACTCTTGTCTTTAGACTCTCACTTGAAAAGGCTGAGTATGAAAGCTGAAGTCTCTGAGGCGTGCTGGGCCTTTGGGATTGGCAAGCACTTACACCATCAACCTATGGCTATCTTCTCCTGGCATTCTGCCTCCTCGTTACTGTGAAACACACACGATTAGACAGCACTATCCAGGGGCCAGCATTGCCCACTAACATCAGAAACTGGATCCCCCAACTTAACCACTGTTAATGATGTCACACGAGTGGCTCATGTCTGGCACTGCATCATCACTGCACTTCCAATCCCTCCACTTTATAACTGTTACAAGGAACATGGAAATGACAAAGGCAGATGCAAAGCAGAACTGCATCAGGATTCATTCTTTAGGTGCAGACGTCGCAAATGATTTCCATGAGAGAACAAATGAGTGGAGTTGGGCTGCAGAACATTCATAACTTAGGAATGACACCTCTCAGTGAAGGTATAGGTGATAAATCAGAGGACATTAAAATCTGGGGAATGAACCTTTAAATATTTTGTAACTGAGAAAAAGGGGTGTGAGGAATCGTATGTTTTCTGAGCAACAAGAACAGGAGAATTTAAGTGGAAAATTTACTCAGAAAAAATACTTGAGAACATCAGAGATTTCTTCATGCCCTGATTTGGATTGCGCTGTCCTCAAGAGCAAGGTGCAGAAAAAAATAACAGAGCTACTTCCTTTAAGAACAGGCAGAAAGACGACTAAAATCCCAAAGATAACTAAGATCAAAACTATCAAAAAACATCCAAGATCCCAAAAGACAAAGATGATGATCAGTCTGAAAAGAAGCCTTACAGGGACCAGAGCTCACATATGCTGAAATATCAATTTACGTTTGTAGGTCAGAAGTTGATGTTTGCAGTATTGTGAAATAAACGTGTCAGGAGAAATACATCACTCTCATATCACAGGGCTATTGGCAACACAGTCAATACATTGATTAGCTCTACTGTTACTCCTTACCAGTTGATACAATTTGTTATACAACTGCAGGCTCTAAAATGGAAGAAAATGTTTTCCCCAAATATTCCCCCTCCCCACAGACTCTCCCCTTTTTCTTGCAAGGGCTGCTAAGCCCAAATTTTAGCAACACACAGAAGCAGAAAAATAACAAACGTTGTGAAACAGAGCTGCAAATACACGTCGTGTTAGTGGATATGAAAGCTGCTAAATTAATGCCTGAATCGATGGCCATTGTGTTGGTCACTTGGCTGAGGGTTTTTTTACTGCCTTTGTGCTTGTCGTATACTGGAAGCTGTGCAAACAAATCAGGTGTGCAAATGAGATTGTAGTCAGGAAGATTTGGGTTTTTCTCTGTTACTTTACGCTTTAATTTTTTTATGAGTCTCTTGTGTCTAGTTTTGTTTATAATGCCTAGTGGCAGATCCTATTTGTGACTTATCATTTTAAAGCAGTTTTTGTATTTCATCTCTGCTGAATTCCCTCTGGAGGATGCTACCAAGGAGGCTAATAATGCCAACAAAGCCTGCTGTAGTAGAGGAACTCAGGAAAAGAAGCAGATTATGTTATTGCACTTTTCCAGGAACGTCAAATTCACCTCGTCTGCTGCAATACATGTCCCTCTTTTTGTCTGTTTTTTTCCAGAACGGGTGGAAATGATCCACAGTCACTCACGCTGTACATCACTTCTTTCCCTGACACGAAGGATGATATAATCAGCGAGCAGACTTTGAGCAGGAAACTGAAACAGTGCTTTATCCACTCCCTCTGCCACACAATCCATTTCAAAATCTGTCGAACTGTCCAGCAGGTTGACAGTGCTGATCAGGAGGCATTACACCCCAAAAATGTCAAATAACTGCTAAACACAGAGAAACACTTTCCAGGATTTTAATACTTTCTGTTAAGGGATATGAAAGATTCACTGCTTATATGACAAAAATTCTGCCTTTACTGTAGATAAGCACCACCCCAGAGGGCAACACCTGACTGGTCATTTGGATCCAGTTTGTCAACAGTCACAGGGCAAAATCCCAGTGCATCTCTTCTGCATTTGATCTTTGAGTAAATTGTTGGCAAAGCCACATTGCAATCTTCTGAACAAGGAGCACTGGCTGCTAGGAAGCCCTGTGGTCATGGGAGCAAGTCTCCACCCACAACTAAGGAGATGCAGGTCTATTCTTCATCCCACGCCTGATTTCTAGCTTTCCCCCAGCAAACCATCCCACCTCTTGTGCTGCTGCCCACTCTGTCGGCCTCGCTGTCCGGCCTGAGAGCTCATTAGGGCAAGGACTGTTTTGGTTTGCAAGCTTTCTTTGTAAAGTAGAAGGCTACTTTAATACTTGGCTTGATTTGAGAATGTTTGCAAACTGCTTAGGATGTATGATTCAGAAATATTAAAGTGTGACTGAGAATTAGCAATGGGTTGGAGGTGACGACATAAGGAAACCTAGGGGTACATAATAAATATGTAGCTGCTCTTTATTAAAAGCATTACATAGCTCCTTTTGCATGTCAGTACTGAGAAAAAAAAGAATAAAATCATTTCCCCTGAAGGACAGCCTACTGGAAAAGTGTCATTCGTTCTTGACCCAGCCTTTAAACTCAGGCTTACTGGCAAAATGGTAGAGGAGTTAGCATATCATCTTGGGGTGTGCAGCAGTGCAGAAGAATTTGACAGCCTCCTGGATGAGTTCTGTATTTACCAACTCTTGGATACTGACAGTGTTAGGAAAGGGCCAGTAAACACAGCAGTGCTCTAGTTCTGGGGCACTGTTCTTGGCAAGAAGCAGGCACTGGGGCTGATTTTTTTGTTCAGTTAGACTCACGTCGATTCTTTCGTGCTTGCCTAACTCAAAGAGGCAGAGCCTGAAAGACTTTTGCAAAAATGTGAAAGAACAACTTATAATAGTGTCTAAAGAGCCATTCCTGCCAAAAATATGTATATTCAATGAGATCCCTAGCTGGTTAAAATGGAAAAGCTTTATGCTGACTTACGGCAGTGGAATATCTAGACTATCAGCTTTACTACAGAAGGATGATACTGTGATACCAATTAACTTATGCCTTAAAGCAAGCAGATAGAGTTAAAACAAAGCATTCAAATCTTGGCTGAGCTTGATCTATCCAGGAATTCTGTTTGAAAGACAAACAAACAGCTCAATCTGAATACGCGCACACATCTTTTCTTTACAGAAGTATATAAACCTGAGCAGCTATTGAACTCTTCTTGCAACACTTATCATCAAACAAAAAGAGGTACTATAGAAGACATGATGTACAGGCGAAATATTATGTATTATTAATAATGTTGATGTAATTATTCAATGAAATAAGTATTCATGTTCTCAAATCTTAATTATTATTTTTCTACAGACTTAATCTGAATAGCAGTATAGTTCTAAGTATGCTTATGTATTCTCATAGCTTAACAGTCTGGGCTTCCTGCTCAGCCAATAGAGAAATGGTGGTTCTCAACAGAATTCTCAACAGCTCTTGGTATTCCCCCAGCCAAGGTTTTTACCTTGCTCTGCTGTTTGCAGAGGGAGCTGGGCTCTAATTCAAAGGTACAAACACATTCCTACAGGTTAGAAGCCATAGATGCCTCCCATCTGGCATCCAAATCATCCCTCTTTTTATTTTTACTTTTACCCCAAAGTTCATCACATCTCAGCAGCACATCTCATCATATGACTAGGCAAAGACCAATTTGCCCAGATGCAGGGTGAATGTGTGTAAGCCTTAAGTTAATCAGACATTGCAAGTGTTCACCAGACTGAGCTCCGTGTGTAAAAATGACTTTAAAATCTATCAGCATACAAGCGTTATTATTATTTCAATTATTATTGCAAACTAACTCATCTAATAACTCACAGCATAATAATTCAGGATCTAGTTAGTATAGGATGAGATCAAAAAACATCAAAAGCATATGGAGCATAACGTTTAATTGCTCTAAGACTCCCCCTCTCGTCTTTCAGCACCACAAACTGCCTATTAATAAGCGACCAGAACGCCAACAGAGGGATGGTATTAAAAGACTTTTCTAGCAGTTCAGACCTCAACATGATGGCGATCTTAAATTTGCCTCTAAATGAAACATTTCTGGTTCAGAATCTTCATAAATATGCAGATGTTTGTGGAGATGAATACTAGTTTGTTACACTCCTGACACGCTATCAGTTTGTCAGCCTATCCTTTTGCACTTTGCAGCAGCAAATATGGCTTCATGTAGCAACAGAAGGACCATCTTTCATTTCAGCTGAAGGCCACATTCTGCACCTCAGTCAAATGCCTCAGACAAATGCTCTTCATAAAATAAGGCAAATGTGCCTTTTTTTTTTCTTTATAGGAGGTCAGTTGTTATTCTCTGTCAATGGATTATTATCAAAGATAAAAACCTTAACACGCATTTTCTTTTTTACTCGTTTTTAGGGTCATATTACAATCCATTGAAGTTTTGTGAATCTGAAGAAAAAAATCAGCGACAGGACTCACCATCTGTTGCATAATGAAAGAGACATGTGAATAATAGAATGTCAGTTGAAAGGGTTGCAAGTGATCAAATGTTGTTCAGCACCTCAATAATATTGCCTCAGAAAAAAAAAAGAAAACATGCTTTAGATATCTCAGCACTGCAAGATTTTGATTGTTTGTTTGTTTTGTTGTTGATTCCACAGCTGGGAGTGGTATTTAGCATATATATATATATTTAGTTAATAGGTTTCTTGAAAGTGGCAGTTCTTGAGGACAGTGGCAATGCTCACAGATACAGACAGCTGCTCCCTTCGCTTTTGAAGTTCAGGGGCTGTGGAGAATGTACACATACAGCTCTTTTATAGATGTGGGTTTGAATTCATAATTTAAGTCCAAACGTGCCATACTCACAACCCTACCTTACCAGTGTTCTTTGACATGAATAAAGACCTGTGATTTAATCCTTCCAAACATTCCAAAATAAAGGGCAGATCTGAACAGATTCAAGGCCATAATGTTTTCTCCAGATGTTTTTTTCCCTTTTTTGGAAGAAAGAATACAAAGTGCTTTCATATTTGATAAGTCCATTGCCAAATAGGAAGCCACTGTAAGGGACCTATTTATTATGCTTCACAATCTATCCCTTAAGGCTATACTGTGTAGAAACACTTTCTGTGCCCTCTTAAAACAAGAACTGAGGCTCAGAGAGCCATAAGTATCACTCCTAAGATGTCAGAGAGCTGATGAGGATCCAGACAACACTAAATACAAATGCAAATTACACCATGGTCCACTGATAAAGTTCTCTTTCCATTCCTATTCTGGCTCACATTTAATCTAGCAGCCAGCGTCTTTCCAAACTCATTCTCTCACAAGCTTACATACTAACTTTTCCACAGACGGAAATATAAAAGCTATAAATTATATCAGAAGCGAATTAAACAAGTGGTTACCAAAATACGGCTGCAGTTACAGCAGAATGACTCACTGCTTCTACCTTTAAGTAATTTTTTCTTTTTAATTTTTTCTTACCCGTGTTCCAATCATTTCTATTCCCAGCCACTTGACAAGAGATGCACCCTTCTGCAAAGAATTTGCTGCTAAGGACTTTCCTTCACGCAGTAGTCAATTTCTATTTATACTCAATGCATTTTACTAATTTTCACTTTCCTTCTGTAGGAACCTTGATAAGAAAAAACCTTCTCTTTGAATATTCAATCATTCAAATTAATGGCCATTTTCTGGCAATGTTGTTGTTTTTTTTTTCCTCCCATGAGTACCGGCAGATCAAAAGTTCACAGAAGTATTCTGGTGCAATTTGTAGATCAACTGCAAAGAGCAGCATGCCTTCCTTCATTTCTAATGGGCTACAAGTGAAATGCTACATTTTCATTTTCGACTGACAATGAAAAACACCAAGTAATATTCTAAGGCCAAAAATTACTGCTGGAACTTATGAGCAAGTCATTTCCTAACAGCTTTGTTCCTTGAATACTGTCTTATCAAAAGTGCCCAGGATTTTATTGAAGTGAACTGTTCTAATGAAACAGAGCATTTGATGAACAGGCATGGCTGCAGACTCCATTCTCTCCTTTCTGTCCAATGGGTTTCATCAGTACAACAACCAGAAAGTACTCAGGTGACCACAGATGAAAATATCTAAATTTCTGCAGGATGATTTTCTCCCTTTTTTTTTATTTACAAGACTAAATTAAAAGCAATATTGTATATATGGATGTATGGATACAGAAATATTAAGGCTAGAGAAGTACAGACCCAAATGTTCTCAATATTTCTTAAGAAATAACATTTTAATACCAAATTCTGATGTTCCATATGTTGGAAGTGGAGCTTACCAATTATTACTGCTTTATTAGATTTAGCTTCCTCTTTGATCTCTTGCAACACTGTGCACTCAATATCCTTTTCTCCAATCCAGATGCTTGGAGTTTCACCCTACTCATGTACTTGTAGTCCTATTACTTGGAATTTCTGTACTTTTGATCTCACTGGTAGAGACAGAGACATAATTACAGTTACAGATCAGGCCGCCTGCCAGTATCAATGGTAAATAACACTGAATGACTCATAGTTTCACAGTCATAACGTGGTTTACACATTTTGGTATGCAGCTGCCCAACAGACTTAGCCAGAACGTATACGCAAGTGCCAAATATCTCAGGGCTTTTCTTTTGCAGAGCAGGGGATCTGTGAGATAATTAGCTTTGGCCCTTTCTTTGGCAAAGAACAGAAGTAAAGACAGGAAAGGCTCTATTGAGAGATGAGTTTCCCTTTTTGTTCCTTTCTTTTTTTTTTTTTGGTGTTGTTATTTAAGAAAATAAAAGAAGAAAGTCATCAACTTGAGAACCAAAGTGAGGCCCAGTATAGAAGGGTGTGATTCCTCAACAGCAAGGAATGCACATCCTCAAGCAGGTTCTGCCTGCAGCCTGCCCATCAGAAGAGGGAGAAGGCCACTCCTCTGCCAACATGTGAAAGGAAGCGGGTGCAAGATGAGTCCTGTGGGAAGCATCAGCTCCCTCTGCTCTCTGGACTCACTCTCCCTGCTCCTTTGGCATCTATCCTTTGCCTGGTGCAGCTTCAGCATGGACAAGAGACAATCCAGGGCTTCTATCAGCAAGCTTTGTTTTTTTAAATGAAGTTATTACATCGCCTCCTAAAGAAAGTGCACATGTGTGCCTTAACTCCTCAGAAGAAGTCTGCAGTGAGTTGAAACATAAAAGCAAAAAATTAAGGATTTATGTGACTAGTTTTTATAACATTCGTTTCAATGATGTTGTCAATTAAATATTATTATGATCTCTCTAAAGCGAGATGGTATCTCTGCTTTTTCCAAAGCAGCAAAGATGCTCATGCTAATGCACTACAAGGAATTCCTCAAGTTTATGACCAGCAACAGCTGCAGCGTAACATCCAAAGATAACTCAAATCTCATGCTTTGGGGGATAAGAGAGAGCACTGTGAGGGTCAGGGAGGACATTTTCCCCCAATACAGAACCCGGCACAAGCAGCCAGATACGCTGTGAGGTTAGAAAGACACTGTCAAATTATGAAGCAATGGATAAAGGCCACCTGATACAGAAGAGTTCTGTGGAGCAACCGAACAAGCTGATATTCTGTGGGAGATTTATGGCACACCTGGGTGTTCCCACAGGCACACGCTCGTTTCTGCGTTGTGAGATAGAGGCAATATTCTTTACAACATCAGGAGAATGACTAAACTTTCTCTACAATGTCTGAGCGAGGATATCATTTCGTATGCACAATGCATAAATTATTTCTACTTCTCTGTACAGATATGTATACTTGTGTGTGCACGCTAGGAAACGCACGTACTGGGTAGAAAACACATCCATACGAAGCATTTCAAAGTCTGACGGAGTGATGCAGTGAGGAGGCTGCCATGGGATATGTTTTACAGCCCTGCTTCAATGCAATTTCCATTTCACCCAGAGCTGGTAACGGCTGGATTAATTAAGAAAGGTCCAAAGGCCCTGGGTGCCTGTGGTGGGAGGGGTCAGCACAGCCCGCTCCCCATAGGGCAGCGGGAAGGAAAAGTTTTCCTTCCAAAGGATTCACAAGCACAACCAGATATTTACTGTATTTATCGCAGAGATCAAACCCACACACAGATGTCACATTTCTCAAATTCCATCAGTAGATCAGACAAGCAGTCTCTGGAAAGAGGACATTGCAGGCAGAAAGTTCAGGATGGAGGGCCATTCCCGCCCCGGCTTCTGTCGTGCACTCGGAGCCTTTGTTGTCTCCGCAATGCTGATAAATCAATCCATCAAAAAATTTCCTCAGTGAAACTCAATCAAGAAAGGTCATGTCAGCGGGAGAGGAACAGATTAAATTAGCATCAAATTAGACATGGAAAGTGAGTTCTGTCAAAATCATCACAGCGCTCAGCACAATTAGAATATGTTAATTATGCATTTCATTAAGGTAGTGCTCTTTGAATGCGAGATGAAATGTCAGTGGTGTAGGCATCCGAAAAAAGGAAGATTGCCAGGCACAACTTTCTCTAGACAATGTGTGACACCTTCATTAACATCAAGAATCACAAGTCTGTCTTGACTTTTTTGTAAAGTATTAAACCGTTAACCATTTGCTGGCACTTGGCAGAGGGAGAGCCAGCCGCCTCCCCTCCTGCTCCTCTCACACACCTCTCCGAGCCCCAGGGATGGCCATGAGCACCCAGCATGGGCACAGCTAGCAGGGGGAGCCCAGCAGCGACCTGCTGTCAGGGAGCGGGGGGGCAGATAAGGGAAGGAGGTGGGAGGGGAAAGGGTAGAACAATTTTATTTTGCCCCCAGTTGTGAGATACAATCAAACCAGAGGGAGAGATGGAGAAAGAGGGTGGGGGTGGGAAACGCAGGGAGATTTGCAAGGCTACATTTGACAAACTCTAATTTGGGGAATTATTTTGTATATCAAACATCTTTGATTCCTAATGATGAGCTGTGTATCAAAGGGAAAAATGATCCCTGGTGAGCCTGGGAGGGAACGGGAGCTCCATAAAACACTACTTATAGGTTTCATTAGATGCATTATCAGATATTCGGTCTGGGGTGGATCAGAAAAAATAATTACATACTTTCTAGAAACACAAGAAAAGAAAAGCTGCTGACTTTGGGACTTGTCCTGAGCCACTTGTGCTCTTCTTGGGCCCACTGAGTCACACACGGTCAGTCTGACCATCATCTCACTGCTACTCACTTGCCTATCAGGAGAGGAGCAAAGCCACTAGCTTTGACTCCGCTGCAAAAGTAGAAGGCTGTGGCTTGCAAAGCTCTTTAACAACAAGGTAAGATCAGCTCAGGGTAAGAAGCCCACAGTCACAGGTGGCACCTGGACAAGAGGGGACCACCCAGCTGAAAAGAAACCCACAAGCTGCCTGTGCACACACCAGCCTTCAGCTTTAAGCCACTCTGGAAATTCAGAAGTGCACAATTACCTCTTTAGCCCCCTCTCACTTTTCTTTTTGTTATTGACAGAAGTGTGGCAGAAGTCACCAACCTGATATATTTTCAACCTACACAACAATGCTCTGATGTCCAACGGTATGTGCAGCCCAAAGTGCCATTCAATGGAAAAATGTGTGGTAGGAAACAAACCTCATCCACACAAAGCTGCAGTGCGTGGTGTATGTGCCGTCGTGTGGTTAGAAACACACATTTATTTATGTAAATGCAGAACAGGTAGTTCTGTGCATCCTTGAATACTTGTAGAAACTCCGACTCACGCTGTAGGTGAACGCTCCCATGTCTAATATGTCCCTCACAGTCTGCTCCTCTGCCCAGCTATAACTTCATCCTACCGCTGGTATCTAAAACTCTAGATGTCTGAGAGAGGGGTTATTGTGAATGAGAGCAATTTCAGCGTGTTTTTAATGAGTTTTTCTTTGGTTTATTGTAGCTTTTGTAAATCCTGCCTGAGAATTCAAAGTTGCCAAATCTCCTCCCTAGAGACAAATACTGCAGCTTCCAATGCCCTCAGGACACCATTTTAACGTAACAGGTTCCAATACTGTCAAAAAATGCCAGCGAGCGAATGGGAGCCAGAGCCTACTTCAGCACACTTGGCTGGCCTTACAGCTTTCTGAAATCTGTTTGCACTGGAGCTGGAAAAAAGAGATTTTTATCATTTGAAATAAACTCCAGAGTCCCAGAGCAAAAAGCTTTCAGATGTCCATGTGCTCATCAGTCTCATCATCAGGGTGAGAAGGCTAGGGATAAATGGAGGGGGTCAGTCCCAGTGAGCGTGGCAGCAGATCCCGTATGTGGATGCCCTGACCACAGCCCTGAGCAGGAACATCGGTGCCGACGTTGGGACTTCAGTGGGAAATGACTTCAGCAAAAGGAATTTGTGAAACTTGTCTTTGAAATGAGGACTCAGTGTTAAATCCAGAAAGCCTGGATCACAATGAAGTACACACTGTAGGATCCAGGGGCAAACAGCATTTTTCCATATAGATGCTACCAATCTCTAAAGTTTTCACTCACCCTTGGCTTAACGCTCCGTGTGCAGTAATAAAGAACTGATCACATGCTATGTTTCATCATTTATATGTCAGTATAGCTGCTGGGGTTACAGGGCTATGAATTAACATAATTGTTAATCAAGATCATTTCTTTCTACTTTGCTTCATGATAGGGCAAAAATCCAAAGCTAGAACAAAGTTTCCATCACAATCCCTCAAAACTTAGCTTTCCAGACAGAATGCACACAGGAATCACAGCTCCCTTCTGATGAAAATATGAAACTAAACACAACCTGTCCTGATGAGGGACAGTATGTTAACTGATGGTTTTTGCAAGCAAGAGTTGGGTCACTCGTATCTGGGTGGGTAGCAGCCACACAGTTATCACTTAGAGCACAGGCAGCACTATGAGAGAGCAGCAGCAGAGCTTCGTGGGTCTCCAGACATTTCTGTGTGGTAGGGCAGCAGTGCAAGCAGCTCTGCCTCTCATGGAACAGCTCCGCATCCTCAGGACTGAACCATCCCACCTTCTGCCAGACAAGCCCAGAACACGGTGAAGTCATGCCAGCTTTCCAGCCCCCACCTGAGGAATGCTTATTCCAGATCTCCTGCTCCATTACTACCTCCCCTTCCCCAGCAGGATAAGAGCTACACCAATCCTTAATTACTACACAAAATAATTCTTTTTGCCAAACACACCACTGGACACAGCATCCCTCACAGGTACCTGCCAGCTTCCAGGCACCTCAGCACACCGCTGGCTTTCCCTCCCATCCATTTAATGCTTTCTATGAGCAGCAAAACGCTGGAGGTGTACCCAGAGACACCTCACTTTGAGGCTTTACGTAGGTAAACTGCATGCATAGAATTTGCTCTGTACAGATGGTTCTTAATTTACTTTATTCCCACCCTGGGAAAGTCAGTCTAAAAGCCAGACAATACAGGACATACCTTTTATAGTGAAAGGAAAGAACACTAGCTCTGCTCAGTACTCCTTTGCTGCATGAACAGCTTACTACCTTACAGTTAGAAACGCTCATATCTCCTCAAGTTAAATTCATAGACTTAATTGTTGCTGCCAGCTGCAATTTCTCTTATTTATTTTTACATTTTCTAGATCTCTGACACATATTCAATGAAAATACTCGTCACTTAAAAATGCATAGGAAATGCCATATGAATTTAATGTTTTATGTTGCAAGTTTTTATTTCATTGTAATTTTTTTACTGCTGCACCTTCCCCCTCCCAAACAACACATTTAACCTACAATGCCAAATGAAAATTGACAACCAGAAATTTCCAGTAATGTTATTACATGATCATATTTGTTTGGGCTGAAACCATACGTTCAGTTGGAAAAAACAACTGGCAACAAAACCCCATGTTCTAAAACTAATTTCAGATAAATGTGAACTTGGCAGTTTCAAAATAAACAGTGTCTCAAGTCTTATTTTTTATTAGGGAGAGGCCTTTGTAATTGGTCACAGTGATAGGACAGAAATGTTAGCCCCTCCTCATCCTTCCAACCACTCCGTGGCATCACACAAAAGCAAGGGAGACATGCCCTCTGCTCCTTGGATTTTACAATCTGGTTATGTGACATGCATGACAGAGAGAGATGCCACTGCATGAGTTAGAGGGAGAGAGGCGAAGTGTTTAGAAGATCCAGAGAGAGATTTACATGTATAAGTAGTTATTTTAAGAAAACATCTCGTTCATTTACACAACTGTGGCAGCCCTCTTTAAATTCAGCAAACTGCTCTGTCCTACAGTGAGACAGATGACAGAAGAATTTAAATCAGAGCAAACATCATTGGTTAATCAGAGTTTAAGGAAAATCCACTGCTGTTTGATAAGGACTGGGGAACTGACCGCCAAGCCCAGGCTCTGCTGTAGCAGACCAGCCAGAGATGCGCCTGCAGCAACACACGACTGTAAAACTGCCACAGGACTCCGCAGAAAAAATCAGAAACTTAAAATGGAAATTACAAAATGGCATTCAACGAGCTACCTGAAGTCAATTCTTAATGCTGAAAGTGTATTATTAGTATAATAAAATGGGTGTACAAAAACAAAGGAGACAATGAAGCAGACCTTGGGCAGGGATCAGTACAGAAGCCCAAGGGCCCCGGTGTAACTGCAGTAACCCGGATGCAGGCAAAGGCTGTATTAGCTGGGAAGGAAGTCTGTTAAGCTGCATTGTTAAATGTGAGACTTCGAACAGATCTCCTGTCTTAGACCTTGACCACTGCGAGCGGAGCCAACCACAGCTGAGTTCAGGAGAACAATTACTTTCGCGGAGCTTTCATGCTGCACTTATCACTTGTCTTGCTCCTCACAAAAGCATCTTCTTTTCACAACAGCACTGGAGCAAATTGCTGTACCTTTGTTGCCAGGCAAGCTCTCATCACTATTCTCTTTTCCAGCCTCTCCAGCCTCCAGTCTGTGGAGTTTTAGGATGAGCTCTTAAATCAAGAGCGACTTCTCTCAAAGCCAATCCACAAATAGCCCAGAGTTCACAGCACTCAGACGTGCTGTAGACATTTGTTTCTTTGAGCCATGTTTCTGTTTGGATACACAAAGGAGGCTTCAAAGTTTCTCATGCAGCTATTCAATTCCCTCTGTGAGGGGAACATTCCTGTTAATGAATTATTTTGTCAGTCCCTGCTCTTACAGAACTGCTGGCAAGGTTCAGACACTGATGCAGGACACTGGAGCTGTCTAATTTCTTTCTTCCTGCTTGAAATCTTTCCCCCTCCATTTTGTAGTGGAAATTAAGTTTTTAACTAAGGCAGACTTTCAGTAAAAAGGTCTCTCCTTCCTGCCAACTTCTTCTTCCCCCAGGTTTTATCAGAACACCCCAAACACTTAAACCCCAAAAGGCAGTTATTGAGAAATCTACCCTGAGAAATAGGCTTCCACGGGACATGTCACTGAGAGCATACATATTTTTAACCTTTCTCCTCCCAAAAAGTGAAAACATCCAGAAATGAAAAATCACACCTAACTTCTTGGCAAGAGAGAAAATGCAAATCTATCTACTTCCTCGGTGTGATTAAAGCTAAAAAAAAGTTTTATGTGAGTTAAACACCCACCAGATTATTCAGTTGTCCAGTTGTCCATCTAATCTCGTCCATTCATATCCTTGTGCGAAACACAAACACACTAATTAACGCTCACGTAAATGAGCCGCTTTGCTTTGTCACACAAACGCCCATCCCGACATGCACAACACACAAGCACGCATGGCTGTCAGTTCTAAGCTGTCTTTCCAATACCATTTCCCTACCATCTAGCTTCATTTTACGTTCATGCTTCAAAAGGGCAGTTAATCCCCTTGGGAAGAAAGGAGAACGCTTAACAGTGCACTTGTGAAACTGTTGCGAGCTTCCTTCACCTCCACAACCAGGAACCACATCTGATTTTAATATGCTATTTTACTGCTATATTTGATCAACATAAACATCCAGCTAAACGTGCTTTGTCAGCTGGGCTGGGGAGCTGGCTCCTGCGTAGTGATGCTTACATACAGCAATCAAAGCATCTTTCACCATTTTTGATAGCTGAATATGTCAAGTTCTTTAAACCTCACAGCACAAGGGTGGATTTCCAGCCTTCAGGTCATCTCTGCTGTCCTCCTCCAAGTTTTCCCACATATTCTTGAAACACAGGCCTTTCATGTGGTGACCCAATTAAAGCTGCATATAAGATTAAAATCTATTCCTTACATCTATTTGCTTTATTGAGTTTTTTCTTAATAGTTAATTTATCATTGGCTTTATTTATAGAGTTGTCCTAACCTCCCTCATAGCACTATTCTGTGAACTTAGATAATAAGAGAGCCCATCAGAAAAACTACTCCAAGGCACAAGTAGATATGGCCTATGTTGTTTCTTCCCACAGGGTTTTCTTTGTATGTGTCCATATTAAAATGAGTTTTGTTGGATTGAAGCACCTTAACTTGCAGACTCATTTTGTTCCTAAGCACATTTTTCTTCTAGTTATTCTCCAGTACATTCTATGTACCCTCACGGCCTTTACATCATCGCTCAGATGGTACAAATATTATGTAGACAAAAGCATTTAGAAAGATGGTATTTCCTTGGTATCTCCCATTCACAATACTGCAGCACCCACTGGTGAGCCAACACTTAAACCATCTGACTCAGCTAAGTACCTGACAAGGGAAAATATCAAGTGGACTAAGGCACATGCTCTGGAGAAGTCCATGGCTATTACATAAGCCCAGTTACTCTGTAGGTCTGTAATCCTGCCAAAAAGATGGAATGTTTGACAAGACATACACTCCTCAACCCCCCCCCAGCTCTCACAAATCATACTGTACCCTCTAATTCCTTGCTAATAGATTTCCGAGCTAAGCACTATGTTGTTTTATTTGGAATCAACATCAGATTAAGTGGTCCGTTGCTCCCAGAGTCATCCCCATAACCTTCTGTAAAATGCAGGTTACAAGTCGATGACCACCACAACTGGACATTCACAGTCCTTACAAAAATTTGATGTTGTGACAACCTGGTCCTACAGAACGTGGTAAAACTCTGCTTGGCATCAGTAGTGAAGGCAAGATCCCATTGAATAGTGAAAGCTAAAGAGCTAAACAATAACTGAAAATGCACACACTAAATTTAGCTTAATGCTAAAAACAAACACAAAGTTGCAAGTGCCATTTGCCTCGAGATCTTTCCAGCTGTGAAGGAAAATGTCAGTGTTTTTCTTCAGAAAGTAGGGGAAAAGTTACTTCAGTTGAAAGTTCAATTTCTCATAGAAAAACACTTTGGATTGGAAATTTTCAATCAGCAAAATAATAATCCCATCTCTTAGGTACAATACTTACTTGGGCAGCCCTGCAGTTGCCTAAATGTGCCCAGTGCAGTGACTGCAATCTATAGGTTTTCAGCAGATGGGGTCATGGTTACCAAAAACACCAGTGCCCCCTTTAACCTCCCAGCAGCAAACTGAGTGCCCTGCAGGTGATACCAGAGCTCAGCAGACAGCTGGCGCAGGAATGTCACCCCTGCAGGCACGGTATGGAGGCAGGGGCTGCCCACTGAGCCTGGGGGATTGGCTTCCAAAGGCCTTCAGTTCTATGGACATCCCTGTATGGCTCCATTCCATATGCTTAATGCTTACCCCCTTAATACACAGGAGGTATTCAATACCTTACAGCTCTAGGTCATGCAATTGCAAAATCCTAGCCTTATTTCCCAGGAGTTTTGATGCAAGGCTTATGTTTGTCAGCAGGCCAAACTCACCCATACCAGCCAGGAATTGCTCAGGGAGTCAGCACAGAACGCATTGCGGAGCACAACAGCAAAAACAGCGTTCATTTTTTAACACTAGTCTGCCTAAAAGTGGAAAAAAGTAGGAGGCTGAAGTCATGATTGGAGAGAAAATAAATGGATTTAATGGCATGTTTAAACACACAATACTTGAATGTCCAGCTTTCTTAATTCGATGCTGTGCGCTCTCCAACATCAGGAGCAGTGTGCACACAATTGATAGAGATGTGCTTACTTTTTTTTTTTTCATTTAAGTTTTTCTACACACACCTCCAAATGTGTACACACACACACACATTTTGGTTGAGGATTTGTTAGATGTCACCAGGATCACCTTCAAAACCTCTTCACAGCAAAACATCTGCACTTGCTGTTCCAGATACAGACACCTGAGCATGAATTCCCCTGAATAGCTGTATTGTTTTAACATTTATTTCTTCACCTTCTCAAAATGCCTGCTCATCTGAAAGTACAATATATTAGCAGCCGTGCTGTGTTGCTCGGCGCATGGCTCTCCTTCACCATGCTATAGCAGATTAGTGCTCGTTCGCCTCTTTTCCTTGCTTCTCTTCAGATCGTTACACATGACAAAACAACTGTCCTAATTACAGCAAGTGTTCCCAGCTCTGTCACCGTGACAATTACTGCAATGAGGGCTCAATATCTGCAGCAGACAGTAAAGTATTACTGCAGTTGTGTTTGATAGCGCTCAATTGTCCCCTTGAGGATTCTTCAGCTCGGCTTTTTCCATGGGGTGAGGACTCCCCCTCGCTCTGCCCACCGTGGGTTTGCTAACAGGGTTCAAAAGTTTAAGGCAGGGGGTGACCCAGCACGGACCGGGGGAAGCACTGAAGTTTGTGTTTTTAAGAGAGGACTGCAGAAACAGGGTGGGATTTCTTCTACCCATACCAGTCAGAACAGCCTCACCACCTGCAAAGGAGAAAAGGGCTGTGGCTCCAGTGGCTGCAGAATGAGCCTCTTTCCTAGTCTTTGCAACTGCAGAGGGGAAGTATTTGGGAATAGTTCCCTCCATCCTGTACTCTGTATCTGCAGTCTGATCAGCTGCTATTGCCCCAGATAAGGGGTGACCCAACCATGCAACATCACACTCCCAAACCATATCCCTGCATCTTCCAGGCAATCATGCCTGCAGCAGCAGCCCTTGTTATTCCTATAGGATTTGTTGTTTGTTTGTTCATGTAAGCTGATATATTCAGGCTTGCCAATGTCTTAAGGGATGGCCCCACTTGTGACAATTCGCTCTCCACCTACACTGAGCACCTCTAACCCCACTTGCCTCCCTTGTCAGCCTCTGCAATCTCAGCTAATAAGACAGGAGATTCTAGCTGTTTCCAAAGGTAATATCATGACCTACACTACAACCACTTTATTCTGAGTGATGAAGGTGATGTTCTGCGCATTTATAGCTCATTATCCTCCAGAAGTTGATTCATTCAGATATTCCCCTTGTAAAACCCATAAACAATGCAGAAGCAGGACCTGCACAGCTATCTCATTTGACCAGAAACAGGAACATAAGGTCCTAATACTGAATATTGATCACCTAAGACAAATACGGCCACAGTTAACTTGGAATGAACTGACCGGTGTACTTACAGTCAGGGTTTCTAATTTTCCTTGGTCAGGAATAAAGGAATATCTTATTTATCAGATAACATCTTTATTAGAAGCATCTCACACAGCCTTTCCAGTTCAACCCACATGCATTTCTTCTGCTCTTGGCATGGATCAATGAAGTCAATACTTCTGACTGCAAAGCTTTCTATGACTTACACATATTTAAAAGGATAAATCCCAATCAACAAATCCTCTGCCTGAACATAACCATTATAATCCTTATCTTTGATCCTTTGGGCTACAGCAAGCAGGGTAAGGGAGGAGTACATCTTCCTAGCTCTCAGGAATAGTCATAATGACAACAGAGCTGAACAACATCGCCTGGGTTCATGGGATGGAATTTCTCCAGCAAAACCAGTAAGTGGTGCTACTGTTTCACAAGTACAAAATGGCCAGAGTCCTCTTCATCTGGTGTCAGCAACTCTGCCTGTACCCTTTGTGCACCAAGAAGTCAAAACACCTTGTTAGCCAAGCTTTGAGCCTTCAGCACCCAGACATAGCTGGGAGCTTGTTCCACAGACTGGGAAACCAAGGCATGCTAGAATCATATCTTCTGATAATACTACAATTAAAGAGGGCAGCAGAGCAGTAGCCACAGATTTTCTATTTAGCACAGCTGTATTTTTTACTATAAGAGATTAAGTTACAGAAGTCAAGTTGGGGAGTTGCCTAAGTTATGTTTAGGGAGTTGGATTTAAACACTATAAGGCTTGTTTCAGTCCTGTGAATTTAGTATGCTACAGCCATCCTTTCTTCAGCATACGGAGGCCAAATAAGTTCAAAGCCAGCACATTTCAACAGGACTGCTTGTGAGGGTTACGCCGTTGGCCAACCCTGCATCTTACAGCTACACCAAAGCCCACTCACACAGATGCAGCTTGTCCTGCTAAGAGAGTGTCTGTGGCAGTTGAGTTTTTACTGGTCCCCTCAATGAAATCAGCTGTATCAGCAATTCACCTTTTCTTTTTTTAAATACAGCTGAACCCATGTTGAATGTTGTGCCAACATAGAAGTGCTATAAAAGTAAGAACACCACCCCTAACCAAAATTACTCTGCTGGCAAAAGGTCTTACTGTAGACCTAACTTTGAAATTTCCCTTGGAAAAAAAATTAACAGAAAAGTCAAATAGGGAAAAGAGAAAGGGAGATAGGGTGGAAGGGCAGGGAGAAGGCAGAAAAACAGATTCCTCCCCACTTATTGTCAGAGTATTCTCTCTGAAGTTCTTGCTTTGCTCTAGAAACAGCTCAACAACTTCAAACAACGTGTTTGTTTAATTGAGAGATCTAATAGATCTTTAGATACAGTGCCACACGTCCCGGCTCCACTCCTGCCTGTAGTCAGGGTGCAAGTCAGAGAAACTGCTTCATTAGAAAACGACATGAGGAAAGGATCAGGCCTTAGAGCTCAGCAAATATTTAAATAAAGCTTAAAACTAAGCCTGGTATTGCCAAAGGGCCGACAGCCAGAGCCCAGCAGAGGCTCGGCAGGGTTTGCAAAACACGCTGCCCATAGACAAGCACCTCCGCTTGGCTCCTTTGTTCAGCTACAAAAGCTGCAGCAAAAAAACTTGGAAGAAAACAAGTTTGCAATTGCAACTACTTTTCCTTCCCCCTAGCCCCCCCTCCCAACTCCAAATGTCTCAATTTTGCACAGAATTTACACATTTTTACTTGGGGAAACTTTCTCTGCTAAAGAAAGCTTACAAAATGGCCTGTGATAAAGTTATTTCACACATAGCACACTGGCACTTCCTATACTATGTGAATATCAGCATCTTCACATTGGGGCATCTCCTTTCACTATTTGCATTTACAGCAGACTTTGGAAGATGGAGTTACAAAAAAGAGCCATCTTTGACTCCTGCTCCGTCTGAAGCTCTCAACTAGCTAACAGCTTTCAGAACTGCAACCACAAATCAGATATTCCATTAAAAAGCAGGGAAAAATACACCAAAGGAAAAAATACAGTAACATGGACATTTTGTGAAGAGATTGCTTTAATGTGCATATGTGTACTATTCAACAAATGGATGTTTCTCTTGCTTACCCCCTCCAGAAATACAAGTTGTTATAATAGTGTAACTCTCAGTCAGAACTCCAATCAGGAGGGCAAGTGGGAGCACCTGCAGAGAACTGGGTCCTGTCACCAATCTTAACCTGAACTCTGCTCCTATCCCCAGGAGTGAATTTCACCACTGAAGGTACTGAGAACAGTCTGATACAAGAAGTAAAAAGAAATTCTGTCTTTCTCTCTCCATTCATTGGAAATGAACAGATCACAGATCCAATCAGACTTTGTCGCCAGCACTGTTCTGCCTTAAGAGGATATTATGGTCTCAGAAAAGCTTACGGCATGAGAAAGAAAATAAGTATTCTTCCTCTATTTAAACACCCAAATGATTGTTGATCATAACTATGTAACCTAATAATGCTCACATGCTGCACAGACTGAGCTGCTTCGTAATGCAGGTTGGTCAGACTTTTCTCAGAAATTAATTCATTAAAAAAAGTAGCCTGGATTGAGTGCAGACATTTATGTGCAATTCAGGATATACAGACAAAGAGAAGGAAAGGAGGAGAATAAAGGCAGAACCACAGCCTTGGCAAAGTGCATTACGTGCAGCAGGTTTGCCATCCCACCTGCAGCTGAGGGCAGAAAGGTCAGATGGTCCCACATGAAGGTCCTCTGGCATTGACGAAAATTAATCAGTCAATAAAACAATTGATTTTTGAGAGGTAAATTGCAGAATGAAGGTAAGAGTTAAAGTATACAAAGAACATACTTAAAATTAAGAGAATCAACACTTTGCATAAACTTGATAGCCACGCATGGAACATCAGGCAGGGCCTGAGCTGCCCATAACTACTCCATGAAAAATGCTTCTATGGAAACCTGCTGCAGAAAATACAGCCATGTAGCTTTGTGAATACTGATTTCCTCTCTACCCCACACACGGTGCATGCAGTGCCTCTGTGTGTGTTTGCAGATGCACCTCTCCCAAACGTATACTGATTTGCCTTAATAGCATGGGTCAAAGCTGAAACCTGGTATGGTGGCTCCTGTAGTTTGGCTGCTTAGCCCCTATTTCAGTTCTGAGTCTTCATAAGGAACCATAAGAGCGCAGTGACATCGCCCAGCCCATCTCAAGGCTTTGAGCAGGGTTTGGGTAGAAAAGAGAAACTCACAAGTGGGGGAACAAATCTGAACCTCACCATGATTCACCCTCCTGCTCCTGGGGTTGCACCTCGGCCAGCACAGGGTGTCAGAGCAGCTCCAACACCACGTCCAGGCAATGTAGTTTGTGACAAACTACTAACAGAGAACAATGGCTCGGCACAAAACTTAAGATAGACATCATGAATAATATATGGAAAATGAAACATGTAAGTGAAAGAGAGGATGCAGACAATAAAAAAGCCTATAGTAACATACATTTTCAAAACTGCAAGTTCCATCCATTTTTTCCTAAAAGTCATATCCCTATATGACCCTGGGCTACAACATATATTATTTCTAAGTGTTTTTGGCCTTTGCTAGTAAACATCAAGTATTTGTTGGTCCTATTTCTGGCCACGCACACAGATGTCCTGCCCCACCTCAAAGTGTACTCTTCACTCCTTTCTCCATTCTTACGAAGTGATACAAGATTTATTTTTTTTTTAATTTAAATCAATATAAAAAAAACTAACTTTCAAGTTATACAGGTATTAGGATAAACGAATTTTGCAGATCAGCAAGACCAGGATTGCATGTTCCCCCTATTACCTTCAGCACATATAACAAGGGGTATGTCTGACCCAATGGGATGCCAGCCAGAACTCATCCAAACCCCTTAAAATTCAGGGAGTGTGGTGCCAAGCTAATAAACCCTCATCAGATTTATTACGTAGGGCTCAGCACCATGCCAACGCAGCCACCTGGCTCTTTGTTGGCTCGGAGCTTGAGTAGAGAAAGCCTGCCCAAAATACCACACGCAACTTCTCAAAAAGAAGCCATATCACCTTTTGCAATTAAATCTTGCCATGAGCTGAATTCATATTAGCAAACAGACGAATAACGCTCCCAAAATCTAGGCAGAACAGCAGTCCTTAAAAGCAGCTAGGCTGAAATGAATGTAAGCAGAGATCTTTCAAAGTCCACAAAGTAACTCACTGTGCTCACTGGTGCCAGAGGAGAACACTGCTTATTGCCTGTCCTGCAGGCTCTATGCCCTCAAATATCTACGGGCTTCCTTTTACTCATCAGGGCTTCTTACTCAGTGCAGCCATTAACTTTCCCTCACATGTGCTGTAGATCAGGACAGCAGTGCTGCTTCCTCCCTTCCCCACAGTTCCACAGGTTGCATGTTTTCTCTCACTGCCCTGAACTCACTTCTGGTCCATTTCCCCCATCTTTATTAGTCACCATTTTACCTTTTATGATAACATCCTCCAGTAAGGTGTTACTTTAAAAAGAGCACAGCAAGAGGACATTTGGTGCTGGGGAGAAATACCTGCAACTGCTTTGGCATCTTAATGGGTTTCCTCTTACATTGGTGCCCCATGGCCACTCACAGCACCCCCAGCACTGCAACAGAGGTTTTGGCATAGGCACAGCTGCTCCAGCCCCAAGAATTAATTCAGGAATACTATTTTGTTCTAACTTATCTCTGTGATCAGCATCTGTACAAATCACTTCTGGAGCCTTCTGCTTTCAGAGCAGTGCATCAACATGGCAACGCTACCCCAAAACAATCCAGCCCAAGGCAAAACCCACAGAACTTTCCAGAACAAATGCATCAGTCAACTTCTTTAAAACCACCACCAACCACGCAGTCAGAAGTAATCCTACAGCAACAGATTGATTGAACAGACCTTACAAACACCTCCACAAAAATAAGATAACGTTCAAAAATCAAATATAACAGAAAACAAAACACAACCAGCTGCAAAAGGCGGCGTGAGGAATGCAGGACTTACGGTGGTCAGGGAGGACGTGGGCTGGGACCTCCACAGCTGAGGCAAAACACTTCTTTAGGCCCCCAGGCACCTGCCCATAAATAAACTCCCAATCACACCCAGAACCTGTAACAGCTGTTCAGTGAAAAGCAGCTTTTTTCTTTCTTTCTTTCTTTTTTTTCCCCTTCTTTTCCCCTCCTTTTTTCCACAGTGGTGTGCATGTGAGGCAGTGCAGGGCAGAGGAACTCCTGAAGGCAGTGATTTGTGCTGTAAGTGCATCTCAGGGTAAGAGAGGGAAACAAAGCCTTCAAACAACAAACAAGTAAACAAATAAACTAACAAACTATATCCACTCCAAAGTGCCCTTTTAAAGCTCTTAAAATGTTGCTGATGAACTTAAAATGAAAGAAACAACACAGATACAAAAAAAATACAGGATTTTAAAAAACATTTACCTAATAGAGAACCCGGTTCTCTAATTAAGCAATTAAGGCTCAGCAAGGCAGACGTTCTCATCACATAAAGGTCATTTTAAATGAAGAGGGGATGGAAAACACTGTTGTTGCAGAGTTGTGTGAATGATTTTCCTCTGATTGGTGGCTGGTTTGAGATGAGCTGAGAATCCCTTGGTCTGCTTGGATTCCCTCCTGCCTAAAGCTGCAGCACTCAGTCAGCAGCACTGGTTCCTTGGTTCTGCTCTACATGTAACCCACGAAGAACCCTTCTAAACCCCGAGGGGCTGCTTGGGGTTTACAACAGGGGAAGATACAGCATAAATACTATTATTCCATAGGTGCATCAAATGAAAGAGGAGCCACAAGCAGAGACTGGGGGATCTGAATAGGTTTCAATAGGTCTGATGCGATAATTAATGTGCATTGAGGGATCTGGGGGAGGGAAAGGGGATAAAAACAATTCCCACCTTTATTTTAAGTTCTTTTGACAGTTGGGAATATTTTCTGTCGTGCTACTTGTGGTTTAGGTAATGAGATTAGTCCTCGTGTAGCAGGAAGCAGAATTAACTTTGTTTACTTAAAGTGACACCATCAGCTCGGAAAATCACATTTCCATCTGAAATGCAGAGCCTACCATCATTACAGATAACCCTTGAGATCATGATAACTAAAGGAGATTAGAGGAGAAAAGCCAGGTCTCTCCTTTCCTCATTTTCCATCTCTCTCATAGCACCGTGTGGGGCTGGGAGCCCTCCCTGGGCACATTCCCCACTGCTGGGACCCCAGGGCTGGAGAAGTGAGGGGGAAGGGGATGGAAACCTGGTGGGCTGCCTATGGGGTAACAGTCTGGTAACACATTAAAATGTGTTTACTGTTGGCTACGTTCAGGATGGGGCACTCTCTAAAAAATGAAGAATTCAGTTTGTAGCAGCTGATTGGTTAAAAAAGTCCCTTAATTTAACATGGACCTTTCAACGTATTTCTGCTGGAATGATGATGAAGATGTGAGTTGTTTTCATTTGCTGCAGCACACCCAGGCAACAGGATGATCCTTTAGGAAGGGAAGACAGGGAGGGGAGGGAAAAGCTTAACAACAGGATATTTTCTGAATACCAGTTTGTGTGTTGGAACATGCACGTCTTAAATGACTGGGCTTGCGTACACACAAGGGAAAACTGAAAGGGGAAAAGGCATTCTGAATCCTCTCTGTTGTACCTACAAAAAATTGTCATAATTACAATGGCAATAAGGGTTTGCACGGAAGAGTGCTTCTGGTGAAGGCGTGCAGAGACTGAGAGCATTTGTGATGCTTCTCCCCCCCCTTTGCCATCCAAAGCCAAGCACAGGGACTCGTCCACGTGTTATTTATCATTCTGGTACTTGTGACCCACGCCAGTATTTACAAATCGAGGGAATGCCTGATATCTGGCACAGCCGTTACTGCTTCATGTCAAAAAGAGTGACAGGTAAAGAGTAAAATCTGGGCTCGGCACGGAGATGGATCCAAAATACATAAATAACCAATTAAGAAAAAATATTAATAAAAATATTGCTAACAGATCCCAATCTGCTGTCGAGTACCAATTGCCAGTAATAATCTCTATGGTAACTGAACCCTCTTTGGCCTCTCTCTGTATGCAACCAGTGTTTTATGGGTTTTTTTTCTTCCCCTATTTTCATGGAAAGTTTTCAAAACTGGTTTAAATATTATGATATTTTCTTCTTCAAGTGCTAACTGGGAAAAGTATTCACTTCGTCTGTGCCACATTCCTGAGCAGATTTTCCCTTCCTCAGATGACTGCTTTGGAGGGGTGACTTTTTTGACGGCCACTTACCAGGAGTTCTTTTCATGAAATAGGTGAGGGAGGCTTTCGAAATCTAAGAGGCTGAAATACTGTCCAGCAAATAAATATACCAATCAAGAAGATGCAAAACAAGAAAACATGCTAAGTAATGACATTGCTTTCAGAAACCTGTGGAATCATAAGCTTTTTTTTTTTTTAATTGTTATTATCTGGCTGCACATGTCTCTTCTTGCCTGCTGCTCTCCTGTAATCTCCGCGACTTGCTCTGTGCTGTGGTTTTATACATGGGTGTTCCCCTTTCCCAGCCTGCTCTCACACAGGTTTTGGCTACTGGATATAAAAGAAGGCACTGCCTTTTGGAAACAGCATCACACAGCAGATATTTTTTGTGTTACATCAACAGACAAAAAGAAAAATTTTAAAGGAGAACATGCAGAATCCTGTGAATGCTGTCATCCTATATGTAACACCCAAGATATTTGACTAAACTTTTCATTGTTATACTACGAGTAATTAGATACACCAGGAGATTCCTAAGCAAATAAGTTGGAATTTGCTCTTCTAGAATTATCGTTCGGCTGATGGATTTCTTAGGATGTAGAGCGCCCAGCACTGGTGCAGGGGCACAGACCATTTGGTCCTTAGGATCTCTGCAAAAGTAAACCTCCAGCTGAGAGAGAAGAAGCCGACAGGAGCAGGATTCTGCTGCCTCCTGGGGTTGCTCACCTGGAAGAGGTAAACCCTGAGCCTCTACATGCAAGGACAGTGAAAGAATTTTGTCCTGTGAATATAGTCAAGTTAAAATGGTCCTTGGAGCATGGACTGACATTCCTGCCAGCCAAATGTTATAATCACCGGGCTGTGAAGTTATGCGCATGTTTCCATTCTCTCTCTCCTGCCCAATAAACCCTGAATTCCTCTTTTGAGAAACTTCAGAAGACCAATGTGAGAAGTGTTCCCTCTCTGCCTTTAAAGAACAGGTCTCCTTCAAGAGGAAGAAAGTAATATTTAGTTTGAGGATCATGTGAAGACCTTGTTGGCAGTTCGTGTTTAGATATGCTATGTAGACTCTCATTCTGCAACTGCTGTTACAGTTCCTTTAACCGCTGTTCCTGGGCTGAGATTGTGGAGGTCTTTGAAAATATGGAGCTGGATTCAGATCCAGATCTGAATTTCCTAGTGGATGCTTGTCTTCCATCTGCTTGCATTTGGATGTCTCATAGGATATAAGTGGCAGTTCTGTAGTGTCACACATGAATAAAGTGGATAATTATAAAATTAAAAGATATAACATGCATCTAGGGGAGATAAGACTAGAATTAAAGAGTATAAACAAAACCGAGTTTGATGTACAGACTGATATATTTATTCATTAAATATAATAACATAAACAAGACTATTAACTGTCATATTTTAATGATACCATACTCTGCAAAACATACTCAGGAGAAAGTCCTATTGACTTCAGTAGCAATGCCACATATATTTGAATCATGACTGCAGTAAAACAATACGCCGTCATTCTTATTTGTGGCTATTTATTGAAGGTACCCCAAAATGTTAAACAAAACACCTGCAGCTCACTGAATTGAGCCTGAGCACAGAAGTTCTACTTGTAAATCTTTGTAAAAAAGCCAGTGAAGAATGTAAAAACCTGTTCCACAAATAATTGAAATAGAGTATTCCCAAGAGCCCTGGCAGAGCTGCTGCCTATCCTCTCTCTCTCCAGAAGCACTGCACATATTTTTGCTCAGAAGGTGAAATTGGGGCAAATGACACTTTTTATCAGCAGTGTTAAGATCAGATTCTGATTTTTTTATATATTTTATAGAACGTTGACAGTCAGCAACAGTGGAAGCCTCAAAGCAAGAATTTCTCCGTGGAAAGAGTGCATTTACTAGCTTGGGGTAAGTACTAAGGCCGTCTGGAAGGGAAACATGGTTTCAAGAATTCTTTCCTCTTGTACACAGCATCTGTGCCAAGAAGATGTAAAATAGGACCACATTGAGTCAGTAACAATTTATCCACCCTTTGCACAGCCTCTTTGCTCTCTGCTCAGGGCACCAGGCAGGGGAGATGCAGCTCATGCAAGACCTCAAGTGAGAACAGCACGAGTCGATGAAATCTGAAACGGGGACTCGTCCCAAATTTGTGAACTGAGCTGAACAGTGAATTATTATGTCAAATGTTTCATTGTAAAATTCCTCATTAAATTCTTTGGCGTTCACCACACGCTCAGCGTAACTTGAAGTGCTGAGAAAACGAACGCTTACTGTGCCATGACAAAGGCCAATGGTTGCCTCTTTACTGAGCTTGATACATATGGTGAAAACATATTGACTAATTACTTGCCATTTTCAAAAACTGACAAACACTCCAAAGTTAGCCTAAGATAATAGAAGAATATGCAGTATGAAGAATAAAGACTGGAGAATCAAGAGGAAGAACAGCATAACTCTGTTACTTCTAATTCCTTCTTCCTACATTTCCTCTGACAAATGACTACCGAGGAACAACCCAGCATCCCACTGTTTTAAACTGCTTAATGACAATTGGTAAACTAATGCAGCTGATGAATGCATCTGTTCAAAGCAGAGACTGACTGAAGTAGTGAAGATAAAACCCAGACCCAGCCTTCTCCCAAACAGTATCATAATGGAGCTGGGATATTTGATCTGGGTTCAGTTTTGATGTGCCCATTTTATACCTTGATCTGTTGCATGCCAAGTGCCAAAAACAGAAAGAATTGGGCACTGGCAATGAAGAGCTTCCAGGAGGGTCTGTCTAAGGGCTCAAAGTCATCATGGAAGGGGAGATGGCAAGACAACTTTCACCCACTAGTTGACCAAATGCTATCTGTGATATAAAAAGTCACTCACAAGATCCTAGCCTGAACTGCCTTCCA
Organism: Perdix hodgsoniae; assembly: GCA_035772895.1. NCBI lineage: Eukaryota > Metazoa > Chordata > Aves > Galliformes > Phasianidae > Perdix > Perdix hodgsoniae. The sequence continues at coordinate 11,130,549 of JAPSGF010000017.1, read as the reverse complement.
GGAGTCCTCCAGACACAGCCTTTTTAAAGCCATCTGACTTCTGGTACCTCTCCACCACGTCATGACAGATTGGTCCACTCGTCTGATCAGAAACCTTCCCTAAGCAGTGGGATGAATGTTTGACAAATTAATTTCAAGGTAGCTCATGGAGTGGAAGCAACACAAAGCTACACAGCTGTAAAAAAAAAAAATGTTGCTGGGTAAATTCTGCCAGTAACGAACGTGTAGCAGGAGATAAAATTCAGGCTCTCTCTATGACAAGACAAGATCTTTGGTTTAGAAAGTAGAAAACATGAGGTCTCGCTGAAGCTACAGGTAACAGGAATGCAATTACTGTTATTAGAGTTTTATGAGTACAAAAGTTGTGCTGATGTATCCACAATTTAGAAATAATAGGCTTTTCAAAAATCAAGACAATTAAAAAAAATCATTAATTATTCCCTATTATTTTCCTTTAAATCACCTAGATAATAGAAATCAGAGACTTGATTAAGATGCCTAAAGATAATGGCATTATTATATTGATTAAAAAAGGAAGAGTGATCAAGAGTTTGACCCATTTACCAAAACATTCAAATGTAAAAAGTTATTATTCTACTAGCTCTGATTTTTTTAGGTTCAGGACGAATCTCGAGCCATGTTTGGATGTTAAATGCAGTCATAAACAGAGACTAAAAGTGATTTATAAACATTTTTATTATATGAGAAATAGTTGCTATTTTAGGGACATGTAAATAATATGATGTCTATCATAAAAGTTTTAGAAGGAGTTTTATTTTCCACCTCATAAACTAAAAACACTTTAAATGATTGACTTTCCTTTAAGGCAACTTTTGAGCCTGATTTGATAATGCTACCAGTAATGCCTAGTAAAAGTCCTGGCATAAGTCGTGGTGTTTTGAACAGGACCAGACATCATCCAGACTGTTTTTCATGAATATTGCTGTTTTACTGTAAAAAACCTGGGTTTTTTACCCAGGTAGATCATCACAATCTACCTGGGTAGATCATCACAATTTTGCCCCTGTCGCATAAATACAAGAAGATTTAAAAGAACAACTTTTCTCCAAGGGGTGGAAAGAACCTTGCATTGTTTGCTTTTTAAAGAGTTTGAAAACCTTGAAGTTCCAGAAGAACAAACGACCAGCAGATGCCTTTCTGGCTCTGGTAGAGTCCCACCTCAGCTTTTCCAAAAGTTCTGAATTGTGTCTGGGTAGAAAAAAAAAATTAATTCTGAATAGAAGCAATTAAAAAAACAACAACAACAAAACCACCGCCTCAAGTGTTTGTATTTATTGAAATGGTTCCCAGGGCCATGCGCCATCCCCAGAGCTGAGCCCCTGAGAGCTGAGCCTGGCGGGTGCTGTGGGCAGGGCTGGGAGGCAGGAAGGCCCAGTGACATGGGATGGTCTCCAGACTCTCTCTATGGTTTTATGTCTTCCGTCACTTTGCGTTAGGATTTTTTCCCACTTCCAGGAAGCTCACTGTCAGCGCGTGCTGTAAGCTGCGCATCACGCGGAGCGGTGGCAGAGCCGGGCGGCGGGTGGGAAGCTCCTTCCACTCCCTCCTAGAGCAGCCGTGCTCTTCTGCAGCTTTTTGTTTCATCTTTAGGTACAGCCGCTGCCGACTTGCATGCAAAACCACAAACTGAAGCCAGCGCGAGGACTGCTTGCCATGTCTGCGTACAGCAGCGCACAATGGGCTGGGAATGCCTGAGATCATTTCCTTTCCTGCCTTTCATATCGCTGAACTGAAACCATCACTCGTGTCAAAAGCAAGGGCTGCAGATGAAAGGCCAGTGCATTAAGACAGAGCATAATTGTCAGCCTCTGAGTTTCTGACATTAATCGTTTTACTTAAAGAAGGCAAGGGAATGTTTTTCTGTCCCCTCCACCTCCACTGACAGCACACAGGAGAGTCTGGATAAAAATTTTTAAAAAAGAACGACTCAAAATTTTTGCTAATTAAAAGTAATATGTTTTCCCATTTTTTGGCAATTTGATAACACAAAACACTTACTTGGGGGCCACAGGGGGAAACAAACTAAGACGGATAAAAAATGTTTTGTGTTCATCCAAGCAAGACTATGTTAATGCACATTATCCCATTAATGCACATCAACATCGGGAATAAGCGCGCCAATGCAAGCAAGAAGCATACACTTATCATCATTTGATAACATGTTTAATGACAGATTGACGGTTGATTTGCAAATGTGAACTGGCATCAATGTTGCTAACTTCAGCTTCTGCCGCCTCCTCTGCTATGCCAGCATATTTATGTGCATAATTTGATTTCGCAGCCACACTGTTAGTACATTTTTAATATTAACTATGCAAGAACAGACAGCCGAACTTAAGTTGCACTGATGGTTTGAGTTCATTAGATTGAAAAAGATGGGCAATGATGACAAAGATGGAGATGGCAGCGCAACATCAAAGAGGCAACACTTAACAAACACACTCCATTTTGAACAAACCGAACTAACACATTTCATGTTGTCGGCTGCAGCAGAGCCCTTATGTACAACAGTAAGGAAAAAAATATGCTTCTGCCCTGGGCATACTGACAGCAACTCTACAAGAAGCTTAGCAGGCTCCTGGACACACAGTTGTAAGATATTTCACTCATCTCTTGCAGGTAGAGGGGCTGATTCTGGGCTGATGTCGGAGTGACAGCAGCGTAATTCAGCAGACCTACAGAGGAGCTGCTCCTGATTTACACTGGTCCAGGGGAGTGTGCTTGCCTGCTCCCACTCCCCTTCCCTAGTTTGCTTTTCACAGCTGTGATTCTTTATGACGAATAATAAAAAGATTTTGCTGAGCGCTCAGCTCTTGCAGGCACAGCACACGGAGCAGAACTGCGGGTTTGAAAGCCCCGGGGCCTCGTGCTGGGGTGCGTGCAGTGTCCCCATGCTGGGGTGGATGCAACGTCCCCATGCTGGGCTGTGATGTCCTTCCCACCACCCCCAGACTGGCACCGCACCATGCAGGGCTGCGCTCCTGGTGCCTTCCTTGGTGCTCTGAAGGGAATGTGTACCAATGAGCCGGGAAGAGAATATTTCATCCTCTGCTCACATTAATGTCTGGGCATATACTGCATCTAGTATTAATTTGCTTGTTGTGCCGCAATATATAATAAATTTGAGGCAGTAGCTTTATGGCTCAAGTTGTAATTTTAAATTTTATGGTACAAACTGACCATCTGCAGGAATCTGACCATATAACCTCAGCCATTCGGTGCAGACTGTAATGTTAGTACCTCTGCATCACGGTGCGACTATGATTTAGACACACAATTAGATAGACCAGGTCCTCACCAATTCTTTGCTGTCTGAATTACTGCTGAACAACCTAATAAATGTACCAGACGTAGGCCTCTAAAGCAAAGCTTTTAAGAATGTCCTGAAGTTTACTTCTAATCAGCAGAACACCTACTGCAATTACTGCCACTTGGAGCCTGGACCAGCAACTTGCTGTGTTCGGCACTGCACAAACAGAACAAACCCAACTGCTTGGGGACCTCTTTGTGGAGCTCTGTTCTCCTTTCGAGATGCAATGCAGGCAGAGCTCAGCTTGAGCCCCTGCTGCATTTGGTGCAGCAGTTCATGAAGAAACTCTGCTGGCTGCACAAATGAAAGTGCGTGGCCCCCAGAACTAAGCAGGCAGCTTTGGCTTGCCCCACTGAAGACACAAGAGCTCATGGAAGCTTTGTTCAAAGTTCAGGGAACTAAAAAAACACACCACCAAAGTAAAAGAAAGGACAGCAGAGACAAATGCAAGAATGAGACCAAGCTGGGTTAAGCTTCTCTAGCTGGCTTTTAAGATAGTGCCATACCTTTGTCGAACTGCTCAGGAAGGCACTGCAGTGCTCCTGCCGTGAGCAGAGTAGTGGGCAGAGCTGCACAGCCCAGACCCACAGCCCTATGGATTGCTGTGCTGACAGCCGTGCTGCCTCCTCCTCACCTGGGCTTTAGCCATAATTAGAAATAAAAACATTTCCCAGGGAGAGCGAGTTGTGGACACTGCTCACTCATGCTTGCTGATGGAGGATGGGGATGGGGAGAGCAGAACAGTGCAATTTCCAGGCTCTGAAAAAGCTCTCCCTGACTCTGAGGCTGGCCTGCCGTGACCAGCAGCGTGCTAGGTGGCATTGCAGGGGTGTGTGAAATATCTTCCAGCTCCACATTTCCCCTGCAAATTGCCTGAGCTCCTGCTGTGACCGTGCACTTACAGCACTGGCTGTGGAGCTCTGAGCACAGGGCTGCACAGCCCCACGCGGCTGGAAGAACCATTAGTTCTCCCCAGTCACAATTATCTCTGCTGCTGCACTTGTGTCCTCTTTCCTGTCTCAACTTAAGTAAGTTGCATTTCTCCCACTCCTGTTACTGAGTAGATGCAGATGCCACTTTGTTCCGTGTGATTTATAGCCAGTAGCTAATGTTCAGTTATAATTCCCCAGTTTAGACATGAAAAATAGCCTGTAATGCTCAACACAAGGGCCTCTCAACAATGATATATAATTTAAAAATTAACACAAGGACAGAGGAGACATAGGATTTTGAACTAGGGACTCTCTCATTCAAAGGTTAAATCTCTACAAGGTGAGCTAAAGGAATTAGTTGAGTTATTAAGTAAATGCTTCTGTTATATTTTCCCAGTACATTAGCCGCTGCAGTCTTTTCCAGTTCAGCTGTGCTCAGCCCCAGCATGCTCAAAGTGCAAATGCTCGTGGCACTGCATTCACACATTTGCTTTTTTTCAATGTCAAACAAACCAGAGCTTTTCAGAGCCAAAGGTCAAAGCGGAGGGCCCTCAAGAAAATCTCTTGGGAAATTATGTGATTGTTCTTATGTCTTTATTGTACATAAAATCGGGCTTCAAACATGGCTCGCCCTTTTCAAGCATCTTAAAACTATAAATGAGTCACAACTTATTCCTGCAACACCTAAGTTATATAAGTGGTCTTGTTAATTTACTGGAATATCTTGCATAACTAATCTCTTCCAGGATCAAACTCCGATGGCTCTGAAACCTCTGCGATGGGGAAGAGCTCCTCTGGAAACACAGAGAAGTTCACTCCCAGCCTCACACAACGAGTCAAAAACAGATCGAGGGACAGAACCTGCACCCCCAGCCTCACACTGCTGAGTGCAATCAAAGCCTCTTTTGTCAAAGCTCAGCAGTTCAGAAAACATGCAGAGAGAACAGGGAGCGAGAAGAGTTTGGCTACAGGGACTTTTTGGAGGTGATACTCCTTTCCTATTTTCAGTTCACTATGAAGATTTAGCTCATATCTTAGGTGTCTGCTGCTGCACTCTGTTTAACCCTGTCTCACTCTGGCACTGAGTATTACATTTATGGATTACAAATTTATTGACATTTGACATTTGCATCAGCTTTCACCTGATCAACAGGAGCTTTGCCTGCCAAGGGGAATTATTATGGAAGATTTCAACAGCCATGGGAATGCCAAAAAGGTCATTAAATCATATCAGAAAAACAATGTGTTCATAGCATTCATACATTTACTCTTGCCAGTAAATCTTCTGGTTGATGCTTGGACCACCTACTGATGATACTCAAAGAGAAGGAGAAACAGAGAATTGAAGAGATGAATTAAATTAAAACCAAATGACATGAAGCCTGGCACAGTGGGATCTTTAATTTTCTACTCTATGAATCCAGAATAAGGGAAAAAAAACACAAAACAAAGCACAGTGGCTTGACTTTATCTAAGTTAATTCCCTCATGTAGGCAGGGCTTAACTAAATAATCCTGAGTAATGTGTGCACCCCACATTATTGCGTGCAATTTGTATGTGGGAGGTGCAGGATTCAGAAAACATATGGCACATGGAAAACAAATGACAGGGTGTGCTTTTACACTCTTTTTGGCTATACTTATCATTCTTGTTGATATTTTTTTTACAGTCATGAAAAATGAGTATAGGAACTTTCACCCTAATCTCTTTGGAAAAATACTGAGATTCCTTTTTTTTTTTTTTTTTTTTTTTTGGTGATTTATAGAAGAATTCCACATAATTCCTGGGAGCATAGGCAACGTTTTAAAAATACACTGATCAAATAAACAGAATTACCTCCCCCGCTGTCTATTCTCAGGATGACAAACCTGGGTCTTGCACCATAAAAGCCATGGCCAACAGATTAGGGCTCCTTAGGTTAGGAAGTGTTACTGAACTGGAAGCCCACCCACAGCCCGTCTGTCCGTATGTCCAGTTTAGAGGAGTGCTTTGCTGAGGACTGGAATCACATGCAGCTGTTTGCCCTGAACTGAGGAAGCACGAAGGAAGCATTCAGATTTGCCTTACTGTAGGAGTGGTGAGCTCAGTTTACATGCAAGTGAGCAGAAGCCGGACATGGCATACTCATGTCCCTGTGGAACACTGCTTCTGCCATGTCCCTTGGGATGTAGATCAATAGGTGCTTAAAAGGCAACATCAATCCTCTTAATGGCCCTATAAAGTAAGCTGGTGGCCACGAGGACTCAGTCCCTATAGGAATCAATGCCAGTAGCTTGACTTGATCTCAGAAATACAGCTGATGTTGTGCAGCCAGTGCTGCATTTGCAGCAGTGGTGCAGCATGCAGCTACAGGGTAACAACCAAAGGCTGCTTGGAGAGCAGCAGAGTGCAGAGACAGGGAACTGGGCACTAAGTTGCTTCTAACCTTGGCTTGCAACAAGATAGAGAAGTGGAGAGATGGAGATGTGGGATGAAGGTACCTGCTGGCAGCTGTGCATTATGCCAGGCTATTGCTTGTACACAGTGAGATATATAATTCCAGGGAATCTGTGGTTTATGGTATAAACTTGGGGATTTTTAGAAACAGGGAATGTTGGGAGTTTTCATTAAACGAGCTCATGAAGACAACAAGTTTGCACTTAGGATTCAACAGTTCTACAACAGTTGTTTGTGTACAAAGAAGCAGCAGAAAGCAGACCCAGAAGGGATCCCTGTAGCATTATCCATGCACAACAGAACAAGTAGTTTGGCCTCATCTGAATTACTGGTCAAAGCTACTACAAATTCTGCAGTAAGACTGCAATTCCTCTTCTGTGTACAGTTCAGAAAGAAATCTAATCCTCCAACTGCTGGCTGGGAAACCCTCATGGAAAAAAGAATGGGAAAAGGAGGGGGAACTTAGGTTTGGGGCTTGATATCACTGGGTGGGATTTTTTGACCCAACCCTATATGACTATTCTGATTTTCTTCCTCACTGCTGTTCAGTTTGAAGAGGAAAGCAGAAAAATGTCGTAAAGGAAGTCGTAGCACTGCTCAGCTGCTGGGCGCACCTCCTGTTCCAAAGGACTCTGCATGCTCAGGGCTAGGGAATGGAATACAAACACGTTCACTTATAGCTGGAGGCTATGAGCTCGATGGCACAGAGGAAGATCTGGCTGGTAGTGCTACAGAGAGGATATCCCAAAGGGAACGGCGAAGCATCCTCATGCACGAAGGCTTTTGGGGCTTTGGCACAGACAGAGTAACCTGACTTTGACCTTCACCAGGCCTGCAGAACACTGCTGGGAGAGGTAGGAGAACTGAGATCACAGGGAAGCCACGGCCTTACCGATCTCTCTTTTTAGGGTGACCCTGTTTTGGTTCTCCAATGCAGCCCAAGCCCACCATTTCCATCCCCTCCCAGACCTCCTGCTTGGCTGTGTGAATTACAGATGAGCTTTGCAGTAAAGAGAGAAAACAGAAGATGCTGATAATGTTCTGGTAAACGATGTCACACACCCTCACCATTCTGCTCTTGGTCTGATTTGATGTCTTGCAGCTGCTGCTGCATGCACAGGGTTTCCATGCCAGGTCACTCAATAATAAATCAGAAACTACCAGGGCAAGGGTGCACTGGGGATTCTGAACATTCACTCTGAGCTTTGTGACTTTCTGCAGTAGAGGCTTCCCAAAAGACACACTCCTTCCCTTCCTCTGTACCCCCTCTGCTGCAGCAAAGCACTGCGTAAAGGGTTGTTGCTGGCCTCAGAAATGAGCAGGCGTGGGGAGGCAATGTGCCACCATAAGGACCGCTTTGTCACTCGATCTGATGCAGCTGCTGCAGGCACTGGAGGGGAGCAACCACATGAAAACCACTCCAGCCACCTCTCCTTTCCCTTCAAAAAATGTCACTGTGGCACTCTCCACTTTCTATAACAATGTTTATCATTGTTCCTCGATTGTCTGGGACAATAAATGGTTAGAAATGAGCATATATCACCAGGAAATCTCTGCCTGCCCCTTCCCCCAAGCAGTGTCATAAAAACGTACAAATTCACATTAATAATGAAGTGCATTTCCCTGAGAAGCCACTGTGTATCTCAGGGAGAGCAGGCAAGGTGGCAGTTGCTGCAGAGTTTCCTATTAAAGAGCAGAGCAAATACTCATAAATCTGATGAGGGGCCAAAGCACATGTTAGGGCTGTCTCCCTCTTAATGGAACCTTTTCTGAAATGAAAAAAATATATATCTCGATACATTCAGGGTATTCATTAGACATGACAACCTCCTCCACTCCCCCGTCCTTCCCTCCCCCATCCTGCATGTGCTGACCCCTGGCAGAGGAGCTGCGCTGAGTGCTGGCAGGGAGGGATTTTGGAGGGGAGGAGGAATTGTTTTGTTTTAATAAAGAGAACGTGCAAATTTCCAGCAAGGAACAAGCCCCCTCCTTCCCCACCTCTCCCTCCTTTCCTCTGCCCGGCACGATGCTGCCATTCCCTCCCTTTCCATGCCCCCAGTACATCCTCCTCTTGGTCCCCACTGCACTTTTCCCACACATCCAGAGCCAGCAGAGCCAGCGAGTGCCCCAGAGATGGACACCCCTCATAGAACTGAGTGTCGGAGCCTTCCAGCCACCTCCCACCTTCCAGGGCTCCACCAGCTCATGCTCTTGGGATGCACAGCCCCCCAAAGCAGGCAGGATGGAGCCCTGGGCCCCTCGGCTCTCCCAGAGGCTGTGACCAGTGCAGTGCCTCGATGCTACACTCCTTATCATGGGCTGGGAGCCAGAGTCTGCTGCCCCTTTCCTGGAGGTGAGATGCTCTCAAACAAGAAACACCGTCACAGTTAGGAAATAAGCTCTGTGCTGTGCGTGGCTTCTTCTGCCCCATTCTTCTTCTCACAGGCAGGGTCCTGAGCGGTATCTGCTGCTGCGAATCCTGCACGGCTCCGCTGATGCGCGAGAATTACAACATGGAGCTGAGCTTCCCACACCAACACATCCCACCTCCATACACAGAGGTGGCACAGACAGACCCAGCCTCTCAACCCAGGAGAGGCAGAATAAGGCCTTAGTATTACAGCTTAATAATCATGAATTATCTGTTCATTATCCCAATAAATGGTGAAAAATCTCTTCCTCCTTTCCTCTTCCCATAAAGCCATATCTACATTTTTCCTCATTTTTCATCTGTGCTCCATCATATTTGCACAGAGTGATCATTCTGCTAAATAGCATTATGTTTATTGAAAGATGCTGTTGAGGGTTGGATGCTGCTCGTGTCTTTTCCTTCTGTTATTGATCTTCACTACTTGGTTGACGAGGTGTAAAATGTGTCCTCTTCCTTTGAAATTTCACTGGGTAACACTGCTCCGCTATAGATTATGAAGGCTGTAGCACTTAATAATATCAGATGCAGCAAGGAAAAGGTAAGATTTTGATATCCTTATAAATACTGAATGCTCGATGAGGTAGGTGCTATTCAAGGTCAGTTAAGATCTGGTCAAAATACTCACAGGTTGCTTCTCTTTGTGCCTTGAAGAATTCCTGCCTTCTGGGGGCAGGAACTGTCATTTACTGTATGTTCATTCAGAGCCTAGGAACAATATGGGGTAACCCGGTGTGTTGGATGAGCTGATACAATTTCAATAACACTGACCTTAATAGCAACCTGTAGTATTCATAAAAAGCAAGTAAATCTGCATGGATGCATCCATGATCTGCCCTGACCCTGCTCTTACTGAAGCCAAGAGCAAACTCTTACCGCTGCATTTACAAGGGTGAGTGCTGGACTGAAAACATGTGAGGCAGGGCAAGTTCCAAGTTTTCCGAATGCTGAATTTCAAAAATTCCTGATCTACTGCTTTTGGGGAATGGTGAGAAATGTCCATGGACTGGAGGGACTGGGCTCTCACCAGGGCGGACCGGGGCAGCTGGGGCAACCCCTGCTGAGGGGCTGCAGCACGGAGGCCCACCTCAGCCCGTCCCTGTTGCCTTGCTTTGTCTTCTAATGTGTGGCTCCAGACAACTGATTCTTGCAATTGGCCTTGCCTGTGTAACACCAATACTGGCTAATAGCAAAACATGATGTTCAGAGCAGCTCCTCCAGCTCCAGAGGGGAGGAGAAAATAAAATCCATGGAAGAAAAAAATCTTCTATTTTGGTATACTTAACACATACAGTTATCTACGTGTCCTATATATCATTTAACAAATTGCTTTGCAATTCTTACAGGGCGTGGTATAATGACTGATTTAAAATCACTGCATTGCTTAAACTGCATTGTTCTTCATCAAGTTGAGTCATTTTTATGTGAAGTGTCAAGCTCTCTAACAAATAACTGCTGCCAGACAAATCAAGTTCCTCATCTTAAAGCTACGGCTAAATAGTTTATAGCTTTAATCTGCTCACTGAGGTGTGCAGTCTATGACAGTAATTATAAATGCAAGGAGAAATTATAGCTGAATGCTTTAACTGCATTAGGAGCCATTTGATGAACAATCATGATTGCCTGTTCATTTTCAACAATAGAGGGCAAGTTAGTGTCAGTGCATTAGAGGATTTTCAGTTCTGCTCTGCTCTTTCTTCCATTTACCACAGAATGTCAGTTGTCTCCTATAAAGTAGAAAAAAAGCACTGCAGAAGCTTTAAACTTGATGGTTAAAAAAAGACAAAGGAGGAAACAGAGAAAAATTGTTTACCATTATGACTCATTTTTTTGTTTTGCAGCAGCCTTATTTCCAATTAGTTCATTTCAGGTAGCTGCTTGTTTGCTCATCAGGGCCTTTCATAAAGCAATCTCTTCAATTAAGTTGGTAAATTTAACGGTATAGAGACTTATTTCTGTAAAAAGTTGTAGAAAAGAGCAGAGAGAGCCTCGGTCACCAACAGTGACAGTCAGTGCCACCACCCGGCTTTACAGTAAGGGATAAAATTCTGCATTGCCTTTTGGCTTGTTTGTTTTCCTTGGAACAACATAAGAATTCTAATTCAACTGCAAAAAAAGAAGAAATCCTCTTTGAAGGTATAAGTCATCATACACATTAGTTCTGATGAAGCCACGCTCCCTAATGTTCACGGGGTTTCTTTGAAGAAGAGCAATAAAAACAAATATGAAGTAGGTTAAACAAAAAGAATAGAGACATCTGATTGTTGTATATTACACATAATTTTACATTATATTACTAAGCCCATATCAGTTAAAGGAACTCAAGAAAACACTGAAGAGGAACATAAAGCAGATATGTGTGTCTTTACATTTAAGAAGAATTTATAGCAAATTTCTTATAAACAGCCTCACAGAGATCTTAAAAATAAATCCATACGCATAACACATTTTTCTACAGTACCAACCCAGGTTATTCATTTATACTTTAATGATAGTCAACATTTTAAAATATCACCTTTAACAGTAAATTTCATTAAAATATAAAAAGTATTTTATGTATTTCTGTACTTTGAGTACACTTTCCCCTGTTTTATTTCCATTTATTTCCATATATTTTTATTTCTATGCCACTACAGTATTGCATAAAAGTGAATGCAGATGCACGTGCATGTTTTAAGAATTTTGGTGTGCTTTATATTCCCCGTTTCTCAGTACTGTGCTCTCCTCTATCTTATTTTTCAAATGCATACCAAATCTTAACAATAACATGGTAAGGATAAGTAAACCCTGAAAATCCCCGTTATACGATTCAGTCTCTTTGCAGATCTCAGGAAGGAGCCACACGAATAAACTGTGGCCTCCACACTTCCAACACAGCCAGAACTTGGGTAGGCTTACAGTCATAAAACCTTTACAATGCTGTCCAAAATACCCCATCATTTCACACAATTTGTGCTATCATGCATACCAACTCAAATTATAGTTCCAGATAACAGTGCTATCACTCTGTCATTGCAATTTAAATATATTTTTTCAAAGGTAAGGTACAACCTGCATCTTGATATAAATTAGAAAAGGATGAGTATTAAAAGGACAGCGATTTCTGGGTACCCAAAGGCAGGAAGGACAGTGCTGTATTTATGTAGTCACATACCACCTGAATAACACTCGTGATGTGTCAGTGTAGGTTATTACAATGCAGAAAGCCTTTTTTTCCCCCTCAGATTTTTTTCTTTGTACTTATTCTCCAAATCCTCAGGAACAATAACATGTTTATAAAGGTGGGTGTTTGGTTTGCCTCTTTATAATAATACGGTGCTTTTAAAACCAAATCTGAAATATTTGTCAGGTATTAAGCCATGAATGTGCCAAAATAACTGTTACATTAATATATCTGGCAGATAGCTTTTGTTTGATAGAACCCAAATTATTGGTTTGCTCTTATATCTCTTATGTGAAAACGATGAATGTCAGAGTCTTATTAATCATTAACTGGTGAGGAAGGAAATGAAATATGGTATGTTTTTCCCAACCAACCTCCTGTAATTTCCCAATATTTTGGGAGGTATATTGATTTTGAATGGTAATAAGATGGTTAAGCACAAAATCTGTTATTTTCAGATAAACAATGTACATTTGTTTCTTCCTTTTCTGTTGGGTTCTAATGTTAGGTTAAAAATGCCTACAAACAAGTTTAAGGATGTTGGCACTACGGAGAAAATTAACTCCCTTTGAGTTGGACTGAATTTTGCCTGTTAAAATATGCAGAAAGAATAAATCTGGTCAAATAGAGACTGCACATACGAGATGTATGTAAAACTTCAATCTCACTGCACTTGAATACCAACATTACGCACTACAGCAATAGCTTCTATTACCCATCCCAAAGCAACCTTTTGATTAGCGGCTTAAATTATTCAAAAGTAGCCTTTTAAACAGAGCGTAAGTGACGCACAGTCCTTGTGCTGGCTGTGTACAAAGAATGTGTTTCTTAAAGCTTCATGAATATTTGCAGCAAACAAATGTGAAATCTTCACACAAGCGAGTATTCATCTTCAGAGTGCTTGCACCCTCAATTAGCCAGAGAATAGCCACAATAGCAGGTGGCGTGAGTGACAACTCACAACACATCTTTAATTTTGACTGTCTGGTGAATTCATTTTCCAAATGTTATTCAAGTAATGAACATGATGGAGAAAATCTGAGTCTGCACATGATTATTCTGTGGATAGAAGTGGAGCCTGAGTTTGCTGGTGAATCTGCTGGGAATGACTAAGAGAGCCTTGCTGGAAATAAACGTGTTAGAACAGAAAACTTCTATTTGGACTTTCAGTAGAAGTTCTGCGTATTTATTTAAATCAAGAAGATTTGGGTTTGTGAATCAAGTAAAATTAAAGATGCAAAAATGGTGTGTGATCTGAACATGACATTACATATCATAAACACTGGCTGTGGCAGTGCTTTGGTTGGTGTATCTTTCAGCCAAAAAACAAAAGTATCAACAGTAATGCAGAAGTATCACGTTAACATGTTTTGGAAATATAAGTGTGTAAAAGAAATCTCAGGGCTTCCTAAAAGAAGCACCAGCCCCCCCAGCCCATATGAAACCTTGTGCTGAAGTCAGTGATATCACAGGCTGACAAGCCCACAAACAAGAAGCAAAACCTAATTAAATGTCTTCAAGATTAAAAAAGAAATGAGCAGAGACATGAGAAAGGTTAGAGATGCGCCAAGAAAGGCCACTCACAATAGTAAGTGTTATGTACGTGTAAAATATCAACAGTTTGTACAATGTGGAATATCCAAATATCAATTAAAGAGTAACTGAACTTCTAGACATAAAGTTCTCAGTTATCAGTAGATTCTTGAGACTAGGTTTGAGTGCATCAGGAACTCGGACTATTTATTATTTTATTAATTTGACATTTGAATTGTCTTCTTTTCCCCCATCAGAGTCAGATTTACAGACGCATTAGCACTGAGGCAGGTAACAATCTTTTGGTGTTCAGTGCTTTTTTTTTTTTTCCCTGCTTTTTCTGCTTTGTCTCTACAAGGAGTAGCATTCATTTGTTGCATTCCACATTGAAGTGCATAGGATGTGAAACAATTCTTAGAAACAAAAAGGGAAGTGAGTACTGAGAAAATATAAACAAGAAGAAACTTTTTTTATATAGGGCGATGTAGTTCTGCATTTGTCAAGCTCTCTTCCTGAAAACATTATAAAATGAATAGGTACATGCAATTAGTTTAATGAAGCAACAGTACATTATGCATTTTATAGTGTTTTCCTACATTGAATAAAGTATGAATATTTAAAGAGACCTCCTTAAAAGGATGAAATAAAAACCCACTATAGAGCATGCATACCTTAAGAGTTATTCTTCATCCACTTCTGCTACAAATTGTGAATGGTGTTCTGGTGACTTGCTGTGTGTTTTGCTTAGATGAAGTTTTACAGCATGTTTGCTCGCAAATGTCCGACAGCACAACTTACATTTGAACTTAGAGTCTGTGTCCTCTTCTCCAGCTATTGTTTCAGGAGACCTTTGAACTGAAACTCTGGAGATTTCTTGCTCTACCTTGGTTTGCTGCTCCACAGCCAGCCTGTTCATGTCTTTCATTTGGAAACCTAGATGAGATTCTAAGTGGCTAATGTAAGTAGATGGGGTTCGAAACTGAGATGCACAGTCGCTGCAATAAAAGACTGGATGCCCTTTGTCCATGTTTTTCAAAAACTTTGTTCCTCCAGTTTTCCTAAGTTGGTACTTGACATTTGCCAACCAGTGGCTGATGGTGGTCATTGACAGTCCGGTAAATTTTGAGATCTGCATACGCTCCTGTGGGCCTAGATCTGATAATAAATATTTACCTTCGGATGTCTGGAAGAGGCTGGAAGCAAACTGAGCCTGCAAAATGAGAAGATGCTGAGGGTTCCAGTTCGACTGCCTGCCCTTCCTTTTATGCAGAGTGGAGACTTCTGTTGAGACATCCTCAAAGCGTCGGACATCTATTTCCAACTTCATAGATGGGATCCTTGAAGATGCAGCAGGTTTTGGCGTAGTAGCTTTGGGAAGAACTTTGACCATATCAGCAATGTCAGACAGAGCATGTTTTTGAGGTGGAGAAGTACAAGATTGTGCTTGAGCTGACTCAGCTTTCTTGCCTTTAGATTTGGTCAGGTCAATAGGCTGATCATTATTTTCAAACAAATAGTGCCTGGTTACGCTTGCAGGCTTTGGTGGGTTTGGAGTAGGAGATAAAACTGGCTTCTCCATCATATTTAAATTAGATTTGTGGAACATAGAAATTGTGCTAGAACTGGGGCTGGAGTTGGATTGGGGCCGTAAAGGCTCAGTGGCTTTGCCCAAGTGATTATTCAGTACCGACTGTAGGGCACTGAGAGGGTTGACACAAGGAAGCTCTGATGAATGGTTGGCAGCTGCACAACCATTACTAAGAGAAGCTGTTGTTGGTTCCTTGAGGGCTGATTTTTCTTTTCCACTGTCCTCTTTAATTTTGTCTTCTTCTTTCAAGGGACATGGTTCTGTCTTTTTTGGCTCCCCAGAGGCTTCAGATTTGAGGATAGGTTCCCTCTCACTCTGGCTAAGTGAAAGATGCTCAGCTTGAATGCTCTCTTTAGCATAGTCCTTTTGTACCTCCTCCCTATCATCAGTTTCCTTCTTCACTTGAGTGCACTGAGCCACGTTTGCTGAGATAGGGACGAGAGGCATGACTTTCCACTTTGGAGCTATGGGCCTCAACTTGTTGGCCATCGTTGGCCTGATCTGCAGTACTTGGGAACCCACAGGCAAAGATGGCTTAGCCCCTTCTGAGAGCTGATAAGCTGCATGGATGCTGGGATATGCGCTCCAGCTAGGTGCTCCATTTTGAGCTTTATTGATGGCTGTCGTGACAGTATTCTCCAAAGACTTCAAAATGTCCCCACCACCTTTTGAACCGTCTTCTAAATCTTCTTCTCTGAGGTACTGGTATTTCATTGTGGGATCCAGTGGTTTCTGAAGAGTGTCCTCATACTCTTCAGTTTTTACTGCTTTCTCATCTTTGTTTGCATCATCAGCTTTATCTTTTTTACTTTCTTTTTTTATTTCAGAAGCAGGAGCTATGGATTCTGCAGATGATGACTTACTGATTGACTTCGAAACCGGGCTGTCGTTGGCTGGTGCTTCAGAGAGCGACTGCATTTTTTCCACAGCTAAAGGATCTAGAACAAGTTGCTTTCCTTTCTTTGAAGCTGAACTTGTGACTTTCAAGAAGTGGCCAGTAACCATCATGTGGGTCGTGAGCTGCTGCAAGGTGTCATGGGAGCTTCCACACTCCATACACTTCAAAATCTGGGACTTGCAGGCCTCAAACTGCCACGTATAGCTGGCACCATTCTGATAGCCGTAACGGTTGTTGGATGATAACTGCAGATTCCCGTTCTTCTGTGGGGAAAAAGTATCTGAGAAAGACCCCGTTGTGGAATCAGGAGAACAAGGCCTGTTAACGTCAAACACACGTTTCTTTGCTGGAGTGACCATTTTTGAAGAAATGGTTGGTACCGGCTCCTTCAAAGGCACTTTTTGGTAATGTTTTGTTTTTATCATATGAACGCTCAAATCTTGAAGGGAATCAAAGGAATCGCCACAGAACATACACTTCAGAACTTTTTGTGCATCTTCCTTGTCCATGTCCTGGAAAGCCCTTTTTCGGGGCTTTGAGTAGCTGGTAGGTCTGTGCTTGTCCTTTTTGTGGTTGTCATCTTGGTAGTGACCTGTTTCATTCATGTGAACCGTTAGTTCGACCAGCGTGTCGTAGGCTGCGCTGCATTGCCGGCACCGAAACCTGCTGGCACCAGTGAACACCGTTCCACACATTTTGCTGCTCTGCCGGTAGAGCTGGACGGAGCTGAACAGGTTGGGTTTCGAGACAGGTCTGGAAGGTAAATTCTGTTGTAAGCTTTTTGACAGTGCATCTTGATGCCAATCAAAATCAGCTTTGTTCCCTCCATTTCTGTTGTCGCAACTCCTCTTTTCAGAGTTGGACAACTTGAAACCCAGCCCCAAGCCTGTCCAGTAAGAGTCTGACAGTATGTTGGCATAGACTGCTGTCATTTTATCCATGCAGTTGTGTGCTTCATTCTGGGCTTTGGGATGGGTGCTGGTTTTTGGATCCTGCGGGTCTCTAGAGCAAACGCTTTTAACATCTGTCACATGGTCACTACCATCACTCAGCAGTGATTCATTTTCTGCATCTTGGTTAGATATATGACTGACAGGGGAATTCTGGTAACTGAAGTTCCCTTTCTGCTCAGGACCCACATCATGTTCCTCATCCGTTCCGGTGTCATTGCTGCCCTGGAGCTGAGCAGTTGAATTGTCATCATCATCTTCTTCTTCCTCCTTTATATCTTCCTCTTCCTTTAAATCTTCCTCTTGGACATAACCTGAAATGTAACGTCAATATATGAAATAATTTGTTAAAGGAGAACACTGCAGTTCAAGGTTTCTAGTTTCACTATGTATTTTCTTTACCAGACTTCATTTTAATCTACAACTTTAATGCCTGTTAGTTCTGGAAGTGAAAAAAGCCAAATGATGTCTCTTTTTCTGAAGGTTGCTGCATGTTATTGGCAGATGATCATAATTCTTTATAACTGCCAGAGATTCTGAGTTAATAATTTTCCTGTCATGGGACTGTAATTCTAACTGTCCTGTACTAGGACAGTTGGAAAATTCATATGTAAGAATTTAAAGTTTACATTAAAAGCTTCAATTCTACCAAATTGTTTTTAGCCTCAGTGAAAGGAAGGGTAGAATTGGCAAAGAACAGAAGACAAATAACTGCCATAATCTGCCTGGTTCATAGAATCATCTAGGTACAGTAATCTTTTACCATTTGATCACCTGAGAAAGCACTTTAGAATATACACAAATAATTTATATGTCAAAATACAACATTTGAAAGTGCTGATAGGCTTAAGTGGAACTCTTTTGTTTGTAAAAGTAATGTACTGCGTACCATAAAAGCAAATTACGCTTCAATAAAAACAAATACATATATTTCAGGGCAAGAACCCTGAAGTTACAGAAAAGGATGTGACAGAGGTAGACCAAAGTATAACACTGAAGAAATAGGATAAGACCTGAATGATCTTATTTGAAAAAAGAGCTAATTAATTAATAAGAAGAACTTCATACTGGAACAGATGTAAATTTTAAAATTAATTAAGGAAATCTGTATTTTTCTTTTTCTTTTTTTTTAATTTTATTTTTCCTCCCTTATAACAGCAGTGCTTCTACTGAAGTTATGGGAGATAACATGGGCAAAAATAGTCTGAACAGCGGAGAAAAGGAGAGTCTTAAGCGTGAACCATTTCCACTGCAGTCAGTGGATAAATTCCCATCAACTCCTCACAATCAATGACTGACTTCCAGCAGTGATGGAGAGAGCAGGTGGCTC
This sequence comes from Perdix hodgsoniae, assembly GCA_035772895.1. NCBI lineage: Eukaryota > Metazoa > Chordata > Aves > Galliformes > Phasianidae > Perdix > Perdix hodgsoniae. The sequence goes on along the minus strand of JAPSGF010000017.1, from coordinate 11,111,960 downwards.
AGACATGTTTTCACAAAAAATAAAAAAGGTGAACATTTTTTTACCAGATGCTGCAAAACAATGCGTGCAAAAACAGTGGCGTGTTACACACAGCCACTCTTCAAAAGCGCTGATTTCAGAAGTCTTCACAGGAGGTACTTCGATGTGCTCTTTCGTTTAGGAGCGCACTCCATGCTGCTAACTCATGTGACTGCACCGCAGTGCACTGAGTACTGAAGGCCTAGCTTTGTGTGTCAGGGAATTAGGTGAAGAAGAAACCCACAGCCCAAGCTGCTATTAAAAATAACAAAACAAAAATAAAATAAAACAAAATGAAACTCTACTACTTGTAATTGAAATAAGACCTAAAACCATAGCCCTAAAAGCTCAGGAAGAAGGATGCAGATGAGCCTAAAAGTGTTACTTGTTTGCATTTCCTTCCCAGCTTCTGAGAATGGCCAACTAATGCCTGTTTGAGAACCTGTCTTATTTTGCCATCCTGAACTCAGCACTCCTGTGCAAATGATATCCTTCTTGCAAATCAAGAGGGATGGGCAGAAAAGCTGGAAGCATTCTGATTAACATACAGACAAGGCCTTCCACGTTTTTTTTCAGTTGTGTTTCAATTTTTCAGTCTAGTTGCATTTAAGAATTGGGAGCACGTGACCCCTCCCAGCGGATGCACACTGCCAAGCCTTGAGCTGAAGCACAAGCAGAGGAACCGCTTCGTGGATAAATCTGCCGTAGAAGAAGGAAGTGATGGTTCTCTGTCCTGATGCACTAGAAATGCACGCACACCATCTTCCCTACACCATTCCCATGACTTTATGCCCTCCACAGATGTGAGCTTGACTTACTCCTGGGCAACACCAGGCACATAACCAGAGGTATGGATAATGGCTCGGAGCAAAGGATCTAGACACCATTTTAACATGATAAACTAATAATCAATCAGTGAAAGAAACACTAGCAAAGAAGCTAAACATTAAGTGTTGCGTTAAATCTTAAACCACCAAGTCTTTCAGTCGCGTGTTGGGGTACTGCAAATATTACTGTTGATCAGATGGAGGCAGGCAGTAAATACAAGAGGAAGAACAAAATGATTATTTTGCATCCTTAAATATCCCCCCCCCCCCCCCCGATGGCCAGATAATGCTCACCCCGTACCCCTTTCTGAGCTCAGAGGATATGGAGAACGGAGGGACCCGTCAGAATCCCCCGCACGTGCAGAGCGGTGACCGCGTTACGCAGCAGCACAAAGTGATGCGCAGGGCTCGCGGTGCTGCAGACCCCGCGTGGCGTAGGCAGCAGCTCTGGCCCCACGCCAGGACGCGTCGCACATCACACTGAGTGCAGGAAAAGTAAGGAGGGAATGCAAGGGAGGAATCAGACCAAACAGACAGCAAAATAGCATTCACATGCTTTTCAGTTGGTGCGGATTTGCTTCTCTTATTCAGCACCAACTCTTGGAATGCTATTAACCCATCTTTCACCAGAAGCTAACATTTTCCTTTGGGTGATACATACGGCAGTTTTCTCTTTGCTGTCTCTTTTGTCCTTCTGGAAGGACTGACTGGGAGAAACAGAAGAACCAGGCAGCTGCACAACCCCCACAATACAGATAAATTTTTCTGCTTAATTAGGCATTGACATGTTTACTATAACCCTTACAGAAAAGTAACTCGTGCTGAGAAATCCTCTTCTATAGGCTGCATAACGCTCAGATGCAATCTTAGCAAACAAAGCCTTAAAATAACTTCCGAGAAAGTACCATCAAAATTTCACAAAATCAGTGGTCAGTTCCATCTTAATAACAGATAAGAGTTCTGAGCAGCTTTGAAAACACGTTTTGGTATCCTACTTCTAAAATAATTTCCATTTATTTAAACCACACAAATGATTGTGAGCATTTTCAGGACAGCAGAGCCTTTTCTGAGCAGGCAGGCTGTGGTACCAGAGCTGCTGTGTACACCCAGCAGTGTGTGTACTCAATGTCAACTGATGCAGCTGTTTAACAGAAATTACACTCACGTAAGTTTGCATTATTTCTTTTATAAGCTACATATAAAGGGTGTCTTGAGCCTGTACACTCATATGCTCTAAATGCAGTGTCTGTAATATGTAGCATACATTTTGGCGTCGTGCTGATGTCCATATAATAAATTGTTGAGTGACCTGTTCTTTTCCCACCAGTTCTCCCCCAGGCTGATTCTGACATTCCAAACCTCTGAGCTGCTCACATATAGCTGTCTTATGGAAAAAAAAGAAAAAAAGAAAAAAAGAAAAAAAAGAAATCCAAACTCAGTTACCAGATGAATGTTTCCTCTTTTTCCCAGCTGAGAAATTTTCCCACTGAAATTAAACAGGCGCAGGCAGAGATGGGAGATGGGCAACGTGAAGTACCAAAGACAAAGAGACTGAAACTTCAGCATCTCTAAGACCAGACAAAGCCCAGGAGCTTCAGAGCATCGAATGGAAGCACTTTCTGGCTTCCTGAATGGAAATACAGTATTTGGTTTTAGTGCTGATTGATCCCAAGACAGCATACATCAAAATCATGACATAAGAAAGTATAATATTATCACATGGATAATAAAATTCTAAAATGTTTTAACTTATTACTTCCCACCATGTCTCTGTGATTGGGTTCTCAGTAACAAGCAATCTGCTTCTCTGGGACAAGCAGTGCAGTAAACAGCTGATGCTTTATTCCTCAAAAGATACCATTTTCCTAGATATTTCTAGCACATTTCTGCAGTGTCTAAAAGAAAAGAATAGTTAATACACCTGCAAAAATTCTATTTTGATATTAAGGACATAAAACTCCATCACATTTTTCTTGACACTTTGTCCATGCAGACAGCCATAAGCCAAGTGCCCACAGATGCTGAGCCCAGCCCCAGCTGCCAGGCCCTGGCAGCCCAGCATGGCCCGCAATGTGCACCACATCGTACAGCTCTTCTGAACTTGAACTGCAGAGTATGACTACATAATTTTTTAAAAAATTGTCTGATTTTGCTGGTAACTTTTCCACCAGTGGATATTATTTTAACTCAAATTTGCTCTTTTTCCACATAAAGAAACACATATAGATGTGTATGTATATACGTGTTTCTTTCCAAGACTGGAAAATATATTTTCGGCCAAGAGAAGGGACAGTGCATCATCTTCCAGAACACCACTAATCCATGTAAAACCCATTCACCATCTGCACTTCTTCATATATATTCCAGTTTCACATGAAATAACATCATTAGTAGAACAATCTCACAGTACTATAAGGTGATCTTGTTTCCTTATTGTCTGGCTTCAACTCAAACATCTTTTCGTGTTTGGCAAAAGCTGTTTCTTTCTCTGAGATATTTAATGCAGATAATGGATAATGACCACTTCACATTCTTTTTTCTCAAAAAATGTCTAATTACATTGGCTGCCCAAAGACAAATCTTAACCTGGCTCCTTGTAGAAGTTCCCCACTGTAGATTTGCAGTTTGAAAATCTACTGAAGAGATAAATTGGCAACTGAAGAGGGGAAAGGATCCCTACTCTATTCCGTAACTCCTGTATCAAAGGCATTTTGTAATTTAACAGGACTAAAAGCAGTCTGGAAATGTGATGGAATTTCATGGTAAGAACTCAAATACAAGATTGAATTATACAATTTCAGAACATTTTAGATTATGTTAAAAAATGTTTGTACCGAGGAAATAACTTTCTGCCAAGTTAAATACAGAAAGAAATGACAGAAAAGGTTTCCATTCTCACCATGAAGGGAGAGTCTGCCTCTGAGCCACAGGGGTTAGGATATGAAAGAATGTCTCTATCATCTGGTCCACACATCGCGGGAGGGGTGAGGTTCATTCCTGAAGCCACGTGCTCCAGCATCCTGAGGGAGGCTGTGGACTTTTCTCAAATCCCAGAAAAAGTTGTATAGGCTCAACAGTCTCTTTCCTGGGAAGCCAGACCTCTACTGTCGATAATAGGAAATTATTCACACCTTTTGTCTCTGTTACTTTTTACCATCGCATACAAATTTATTTTGCAGTAGCTTAGGAAAGAAGGTTCAGTCACCACCACAGTGGAGTCACTCCGCACCCAAAACAGCTCCTCACCTTAGGAGAGAAACCTTTTCCAATATCCTGCTTCCTTTTCTTGAGAACATTATTTTTAGAATAGTTATGGCTTGGATGCCGATGCATGGATTTGTCTGATGAGGAGCAGAGAAAGGCAGCTCCAGCCCCTCTCGGAGCGGCTTCTGCCATAACTGAATTTTAACACACAGAGGCAACTCCATGGAGCCATAACCATTATTTATACATGATGCTGAAATGAAGCAATTTTGGGTTTTCATTTTGTTGTACTCTAATTAGAGTTGCAGTATGAAGTTTTCTATTAAATGTCCAATTTCCTTCTGGTTAAGAAGGCAAAATACCCACCAGCTTCACTGGGACTTTCAGCAGCACAAAGGAGAAAAAAAGATTGTATCTTTTTTACGTTGCATCCTACACAGTCATGAGACAAATGAAAACGATCCGCGGTTGGGAGCATATGTGCAGCGAATTGGCCTGCGAGCTACCCCAAAGTCAGAGCAAATCAACAACAAAAAAAGAAAGGAAACAAACAAAAGACTGAAAAAAGAGAGGTGATGCATTCCGCTTAACTGAGAGTCCGTACCTGGGATGGAATAATTGTGGAGGTTTTTCCTGAATCATTTTTTTCTCAAGGACGAAGCTGTTTATGTGGTTGGTTATTGCACTGAGAAAAAAGGCAACTTCAGCCCTGCTGGCTGGGAGCGGGGCTCCGTCTGCCTGGATAGCTGACCTGCATTCCAGAGGTGGACGTAGCCATACTCCACACCAGTGTTTCACGTTCCTTACGTGAAGGCTTATGACAGTATATGAATCCTGGTGTAGTTTGAACGCCAAGAGCTGTCCCTACACTCAGCCCCACCACCATGTCCTGGCTGTGCCTCTGCCAGCAGGACCTTCCTGAGCCCAGCACACAGTGCCAGACCCTGCACACAGCCATCGCAGCACCACAGCGCCAAGCCGAGCTGCACTCCATTGCTCACACAGACACAGGGTGCCTTCCAAAATGCAGTTTTGTCCCGAGCAAGCGGAGGAACAGAGTAGCACTAAATATCTTTTCCTCATTAGTCACTTTAATTGCAACGCTGTAAATCACTAAGAAAACAAATGTCTGAAACTTTCGCCCCTCTTTGCCTTTCCTCAGTTATCTCCTGTCCTATAGATTGGTGTGGAAAACAGCACTGTGGCTTCGTGAATGTGTACATTACCTCATTTAAAACCGAGGTTTCAAATTCTGCTTTCCCTCTTTCATTTCCCGTGGTTCCCCTAAATACCAATCCAAGTTTCTTTAAATGGCATGAGCTAACAGTCAGAGTGAAAAAAAGTATATATGTATCTATATAAATTGAAATTGTAATGAGTCTACCAGTGTATTGCTAGCACTTTGGTTCATTTGATATGAACTTTGTTTTTTTAAAGTACCACATGGTAAGGCTTTGAAACTTCAGTTTGTAAAAAAAAACTGTAACAGCCTTACAGCCTTTGAAGTCACTGCTGATATAACTCTGAACAGATCCATTCAAGTTCAACTAACATCAGACAAATGTTTAGTGTATCAGAGGAAGCCACAAAAGCAAGGATTTCATCAATATTTCACAACAGCCTCAGGGAAACTGTAGATTGCAATGCTGTAGGGCAGCTAATGGAATTACACACAAGGGTTTTGTACATTTAAAATAAGCAGCTACTAAAAAAATTACCCTTCAGTTTGATAGAAACTGTATAAAACTGCAGATGGGAAACAATTAAATAGCTACCAACATTTATCCATGTCAGCCTGATAGGTCATTTAATAACAGGTATTTCTTTCTTTCTTTCTTGTATTTTTTTCCTGGTAGGGCAATAATAAAGATTAACATTTATGAAAAGTAGCATAAAATATAGTACAGCCAAATGAATAATTAAAGACTCTTTTGAAGAATATGTTTGCTATTGTATGGCCAAGAAGACTGCTCTCCAGTAATGAAGTACATTTATATTAAATACAATTATAAATGGAAAGAAGCTGAGGATTATGTTTATGGAGACCTGCTTCTTTGGCCTGAAAAAAATAATAAATACATATTTGACTCATTTCTCTTGAGCCTGTGGCTCATCTCATGGGCAGCATTTCCTCGCAACTTACACCCCTTGAGAGGAGCTGGGCCTTAGCACTCAGTGTGTCACACTCCTGAGGTATCAGCCCTTCACACAGTTGTTCTCAAGTGCTCAGGTAAGTTCTGCAACTGTGGGAAATTACTATTTCTGTTAATGACTACTGCTTCTTTAGTGCATTGAATGGCACTATGAGAGAGACAAGTTACTTGATCACTGCTTTTAAAAGGCTGCTTGCTTCTTGGCCTCTCCAACTCAAAACAGACCAGCCTGGCTAAACACAGTATTTCACACAGAAGAATTTAAGCCTCAATTCAAGAATGCATGGAGTCAAGAAAAATTGTTGACTAGTGCCTACCATTAACAGCCTATTTATTAAAAATGTTAATATGTCCTTAGAAGTGCACTATTATTACACTTGTCACAAGTACACTATTATTACAATTCACTATTATTACAATTTGTCTAAAGAGTGGTGGGTGTTTGATCTTCCCTTCACACACACAGGCAAAGTGAAGCCCCAGTGAGATCTGCTTTAAGCCATTCTTGCCAGTAACAGCAATAAATCTGCACTCATCACCCGCAGCTGGTTAAGGCATGGCTGTACCATCACTGGTCTCTTAGCATCTCTTTTGGTAAGCTAAGTGAGTAGAGAGTGCATGAAGAAATACGTCTTCCTCATCCTCCTGCTTTGTTTTGATCTTTCGTTCCAGGCAACAAACAAACTCCACGAGTTTGGAAGCATGAATTTTACTCGCTGGGATTTGTTGCAGAAGGGACACTAGTCAAGAATACATGGATCATCAAGTGCTTTATTTCCCTCTTTATTTTTCCTTCAGGAACATACTGTTTCAAATGCCGGTCCAAATGAATAGTCTGTTTCTTCTGTGATAAATATTATGGCCAACAAACATTGACTTTTGACCATTAGACATCCTTGCACTTATAGCCACATAACCATCAAAGCACTAAGCCAGCATGAAGGTCATTACCCAGCCAGCATCTTCCTTCGACTAACTTCTCAGATATGTAAGCAATAAGCAGTTGCAAGAGATTGATATGATACTTTGTGAGTAATTTGGATGAACTATAACACTAACCCAGTAAAGTATTATAATTTTAAATGTGTCCAGAAAATAATTGAAATTCTGGTTTAGCTTCATCATAATGCACAGTGCTGGGTATATTTAACAGCTGACTAGCTTAGCATGAATATTGCTTTACAAATGAGGTCATATTGTTTTTAAGAAACAATACTGCTATCAAACATGTTTAGGAGGAAAAGCAAGAGATTATGAGTACACTTTTAACCTTTCTGTCTGTTTCTGTATCTGTTTACTGTGGTGATTTAGGTGCTCAGTGTTGTTTGAAGGTAAACACAGAAGGTTCTGGCATTTAAAAGAGATCCAGTAATGAGCAACTGGCAGTCAGATTCTTTCTTATTATTACTCTGTCACAAGATCTCTGCTCTACATCACTCCATCTTTGCAACACCAGTCAGAGATGAGAAAGGTCAAAACATCTCCTTCAAGCATGCAGCCAGTACATGTGCAGCACCGTTCCTGAGTCACAAACAGCAGCCAAAATTCACTCTGTGTTATGGAAAAGAGCAACATCCACGTCTGATGAAGTGTTGTGAGGAGGCTTTCCTCCTTCCAGCACTCACACAGGTCAGTGGGAACTCCTACTGGTTTTAGCGCACATTTCTTTTCTACCTCTTACACTTTTGTAGGAGTGAGAGAGCTAACAAGCGGACTCTCCCAACCCAAGCCATTCTACGATTATTCCAAAAGAATATTTAGCATGCACAGTATTTTTCTATGCACCCACACACACAGTGCTCAGATTTCCCTGCTTGTGGAGGGGGCACTTGGCGCTCCCGTTCCCCCCTCACTGCAGCCAGCAGTGAGAAGGCAGCAGCAGCTGTGATAAGAACCATTCTTTGATCCACTGAAATCTGTTCCAAAGCTGTAGTAACTTCTTATAAGTTTGTACCTGAAATATTCCTCTGCAAGAGGTGTGAGCCCAGGTGTGCCGCTGCTGGCTGCGGTACCGCCAACTTGCAGCAGTTCTTACCAGACGTTGTGCACTGTGCCTCATCGCTCCCGTGGGAGACGGGGCAAATGTACTGCAGCTTTACTCTCATCACTGTAACTTTAACGTACTGCTCTCAGCACCAATCCTGCCCTATGAGCACGGAACACAACTCCCCCTGCCCCAAAAAAGCTTCCAGTTTTGATGCCATCAAGTGCTTCCTTTCTCTTTATAGTCTGTGATGCAGCCCTACTCTCTGAATGCTGCCCACGTCAGTCTCCTTGTAGATATGAAGACCTATCAATAGTCAAAATGCTAATAATTTTCAGTAGTAAGATTAGTACCACTCTGCAAGAAATTTGGGCAAAACAAATCAGACTGTGTCAAAAGGAGGATCTTCCAACTGATATGAAAAATAAATCTGGTTTCCAAGTATGTATCAAGATTAACAAAATGGACAGCCCAAAGTAAAATAAAAAGAAAAATGATTGAAACACAAACGTTAAACTGTGTTTTTTTAAATGGTGTCTCAAATGATCCAGGAAAAGACTCAGATCCAGGGTCAGCACACAGATCATTTACAGATTGTAATCACCAATCTCAGTGTTGCATTCCTGCCCTGTCCGAAGTGATATCTGAAATTTATCATATGGGACAATGAGTAGAAGCAGGCAGCAACAACGGGAGGCTGCAGCTGCACAGGATCAGCTTTTCCTGAATCTCAGTGAGAAATAACAAGCATGAGTTATGGGAAAAAAATCCAATAATCAGAAAGGTCATTTAATGACAGAAACAACTTCTTCAGCACAAGTATCATGATGTAACCACTGCTGAAGTGAGGGACCTCACTGGGTACAAAAAAGCCATATATTATATCTATCATAGCTATGGATTTAAGGCCTGAAGGAATTCACAAAGCAGGCTGGTGGATCAAAAATCCAGTCTCAAATGTCCTGAAAGAGCTGAAAGAGCAGATTAACTGCCTCAACTACCCAGCACTGTGACAGAACAATACAACTTTATGAACTTGTCTGCCTTGTTTTTTTTTCTTCTGGGGCCTCACTCAGATTTGGACACAGAAACAACAGAGGGCATCTTACCACCACCGAAGGACTTGAATTGCTCCTGCAGCCAAGTCCAAGTACAAAAAAGGATATTGAAAAAAAACATGTAATTTTTTTTTTTAAATAGACAATATTTATTGCTGCTTCCAGTGATTACATGCAAAAGTACAGACAAAAGATTGGGGAAAAAAAAGGGAATTTTCAAGGGTGGTTAAATGCACACAAAAAGCAAAACGTCGCCATTATGGGTCTGAATTCCTCCTTTTTCCTTTCACTGCCCCCAGGCATCAGCATGTAATCAGGATGCCACCATTCAAGCTCTGCACTTCTGCAGAGGAGCAAATGTACCTGAGATGTTTATTAAGGCATCATTATACGTCTGTGTGGCATCATTTATTTTCTCTGGAAGAGACCATGCCAGGTCAAGATCAACAGTTTGAGCAGACAATTCATCAGGTGGGAGCAGGTGGCAGGGGCGGTATAAGAAATCACTTGAAAAGGAGTACAAAACTGAAATGGATGGAAGTGTGAAAGTAATAAGAAAGTGATCAGTGAAACTACAAACAGCAGGAGATAAATCAAATGGAACAGGTGCAGAGCAGAGAGCAGACCAAGAGGTTTTACTTAAACACAAACAGGGCTTTAACTTCAGTGGCAATAGGTCAATCCACGTACAATGTTTTGCCTTGAAATCCGTCTTGCATCAGGAGAACAAACTGAGCTGGAATATTATTGGGACCTTCAGAAAGAATCAGTAAGAAAAGCCAGTTTTCTTTTGTAGGTTGTTGCAGAAATGCGTGCAGGGAGCATTCAGAAAATGAGGTGTCACTTTCCGAAGTTTGCACTTCACGTTTACATCTACTTTTGACCAGTGTTTATATTGTAGGAGTGCGTTACAAGATCTGCATTTATGTTTAGATTAAGCCCTGATGATGCGAAGACTGAAATCATGTTACAATAAACAGTGGTAAGTGCACAGGGGTAAAGGTACTTGAAATGGAGAAATGTTGAACATTTTAATGAGAGTAGTGACTTGCACATTAACGTGACTCCTTCTCAAGCAGAACTCCACTAAATAATTGTACTGAAGATCAATGTAAGCTATCAATAATCAAACTACTGATGACAAAAAAAATCCTGTGTGCCTTAGCTAACTCAAATTTGAGACAAAATATTGATAACATGAAATTAAAACCCTAAAAAAATTATTTTGGTATCAGCAGGAGGTTTTTGAACGTAGATCCGCATGTCTCTGAATTCTACATGAGGATATACTGGCCATGGACAATGTGTCCGAGCTGATTTGTTAAGCAGAGAAAGTCCTTGGAGATTTTATGGGTGAAGTTGATTTGGAGCTATAATATGGAAGCATTTATTACAGACCAGAGGCCAACAACACTTCATTACAAGCTGTCTAAACAATTCCTGTTTATCCACTGCATTCAAATCCAGACAACAACTCCCTTTTAAGGCATTCCTAGATGGTTTTCATTCTCAATCAGAAAAAAACACCCCAAACCAACCCTCATAAAAACAACCAAACCACAAAAACACACTAAAAATATGTATTTTAAATATGTTTATGAATCTATGGTAACATTTAAATGCAGGCAAGGTGCATTCAATCTCTAGCTAGTACCTGCAGAGTTTGTCTGGAACAACAATCTGTTTGCCTGGTCTACAATGAGCTATTACATATCCACTAGGGCACAGCTGGAATCTGACTAGTCTGCATTAAAAAATACCAGGGAAATCTTTTCACATGTGTCATACTGCCAGTTCGTTGCTCCTTCTGTGCAATATTTTCCTTAAAATGTATGGAAATCTTTTGTACAAACAAAGAGAGGAAAACACATTTTAAAAAAAGAATATTCAGAAAGACCAAAACTGCTTTTTACTCATTATTTAAGAATTCACCACTTTTTACTGCTCTGCCTCTTACAAACAAGAATACTTACCTACTCACTGGGAGAAGACGCAGCAAAACACCACCACTGCTATTCCTCCAAAGAAACGCAGTTGAAACAAAGAGATCTCTGGACACCTCACTTACTGCCTAACATCCCAGGTCCATAAGCATACCTCAGAGACTGCATTAACAGCGCTCCACACCAGCAGCCCTTCTTCAATGCATTTTGCTCCAACAGCAAAGTCCTCCAAAGCCTCGTGCAGGAGGCCCAGCTGGCAGCCCTGTGGGCTCTGTCCATGGGGCTGCAGCACTGGGGCAGCAGTAACCCCATGAGATGCAGAATGGCATTCCCAGGGAGGTTACCCATAGGGTCAGCTCTAGGGGGTCCATCGATGCATTGATTTGATAAGGGACTGTGCTTTGCCCTCACATGGGTTTCATTCCTAATGTCTTAATGACAAACTAACTTTTCCATGTGCAATAAGCTAAACTTCTTACTGGTACAGTTCTTTTGAAGTAAATGCAATTAGGCAGGGGAGTAATTGGCCCGATGTTTTATTTTTCTTGGCTCTCCGTACAGGATCTCTTGTTGCTATGTTGTTTCTTTTTGTCTGGTGGATATGTATACGTACATACAGTCATTTTTCTGCTGCCAGTAGCAGTGGAAGTAGGAAGTGCCTGCATCCCATACTCTGTAACAATGTATCAAAAATAGCAGTAATTAAAAAAAAGTAATTCATGTCGCTGTTACTCAGAAGACCTCCTGCTCCTGGCAAATAGCTCATCTGTAGTCACTGGTATGCCCAGAGCACTTCTTTTTCTTCTGGATATTTGTTAGCAGTGGCTTGGAACTACAGTTCTGAAGCCAGGCAACGTTATGGAAACGCAATCTAATTCCAGTAAAATATTTGTGTTTTCTTTATTAACTTCATTTTATTGAAAGCAAAATGTTGCCCCTTGCTTTGGGAATTAAACAGCACATTTCTACTTCACCTTCTCTGATATCATTAATCTAGAAAGAAAGATGAGATGATTTCCTCTATTAGTTCCCAATTTGTTTGTCCCCATGTGACTGAGAGGCAACCTCTCATGAAATTCATCTTCTTCCTTGGTCCTTTGCCGACAAGATTTAGTCTCCCCAACCAATCTTGACTGCCACAAAGAGATTTCACTCCCCATTCTTCCCTCCTCCATGAGCAGCTACATTCTTTGTTTTTTCTCCTTGCCACTGGTAAAATGCTGGTGTTAGAGGGAGCACACAATTAAAGGTCAAAAATTCAAGTATTTTTCTGTTCCACCCTGTATAAATCTATTGCTGTCAGAGGGAAGCAATCATGCCTGCAAATGCACTTTACGGGTCTAAGAAGATCTGTTTCTCAACTTAAACTATGTAACATTTAAATATCAAAAACTTTGTTTTCTAATGAGGGAAGTATTGAGGGGGGAGAAATGAATTATATGCTTGATGTATACTGAAGGCTGGGAAAATTAAGGCCATTTCCCATGGTGAGAACGCAGTGATTTCAGTTTGAGAGAGTAAATTAAACCTTTGGGAGAATTTGTCTTCCATTAAATTGAACAGCTAAACAGGCACAGAAGATTTTAATGTCACCACCAACAAACCCCAAAGGTTACAAAAAGAAAAAGAAACGCTGTTTTCTTGTTTAGAAGTTCTCTGTCTCTCCACCTAAGAAAAATGCAAACTGTAAATGTATGCTGAGACACAAAGATCTCTTAAAGATCATAATTCCATTCCTATACCATATGCTATTAATGTCTGTCAACACTGTTTAGCCAGCAACTGCTGACAGAACCATATTTGCTATCTAAATACATCATAAATAAATCAGTAATGAACTGCTTTAGTAAACCCTCTGCACTGATTGGAAATACAGATCGAGTAAACAAACTCTGGGGATAGCATTTTGCAGCTCCAAGTATATACAACTGTTTAATGTCAGTGACAAAGTCACTCACACCTCTCGTTCTGGCAAGACACGGGTGGAAGAGAACCGTACGGATGGCAAAAGTGTTTAATCAGTTGTAGCAAATGTACCTGTCAGCATTCATCATATTACCTCCCCGTTATTTATTTATTTGTTTGTTATCTTATGCAAATCTCAGAAAAAGGGACTTGCAGCAGGTAGAGCCATAAAGCACGCGGAACCAAATCCAACCGCCTGGCTCCATGCTGGCCTGGTGACGGCAGGACCTGGTCATCAAACCCACTGCAGCTCATCAGCTCACGAGGTAAGACCCGTAACCAGCACGCGCAGGCCCTGAGGGCTGCCTGGCACAGCAAAGGCCAGATCCTGTCTTAAATATGAGTCTTTGTGAAGTAAGTCTGAGTGAGAAAATCACAGCAATGAGGGCTGAGTCCTGAAGTGGATTCCTGACCGCCACAGGGTAACAAACAGCTTTGTGATGATCAGTGTCTGCTTGTTTTGAAGGTCAAATGGATGGATATTTCTGCCATGATTTGACTTTGAGATGTGGAGTACACTTCAAATACTTTGTGAGATGTGCCAGATAAAAAATGGCAGGGGATTCTTTGATACCTGCTCAAACAAGCCCACCAAGTATTACGTGAACAAAACCCAACTGTGTGGTGAGGAGAAGATGGAAATAGAAGTACAGCAGTCCGTATTGCTATGAATTCTTCTGAGGTGGGACACTGAGATGAGGATTGGTAGCAATACGGACTGCTGGACTTACAAAAAATTCTACCAGTGCTGTACCTTGGTAATTGAATAAATATTTCTGGTCTTCTCAACTCTTATTTGACATGGTTTTTTTTTTTAAAGTTACTTTCTGACAGCACTCTGGTAATTAGACACCATCGCTTTATATCAGAAGAACAGTCTTAATTAAGGCTGCAGAGAGACGCTAACATTATAACTTCATCTCTGCTATATCATAGCAGAAATCCTTGGAGCTCCCTGAGGGATGGGACTTCACGGCAGAATAAAACAAGCGCTAACACATCGCGATGGCTACAATGGACAATAGTTATGAAAGAGAACGGAGGATTAAACGTTTCTCTTAATCGCATCAGATGATTAGACATGTTGTCCTCCAAAGTTATTTCCAGTTGGCAACCTGGGCACTCGGTAGGAAGCAGAGAAAGGCCTTCTGCTTATGGACTCGGAGCACTGGGCAGGCTCACGAGGCAGCGGCAGGTGTTATGCTTTACAGCAGGAATGAGTTCTGTACACACAGGGCTAACGCAGGGAAAGGGAACGCTGCCACTTGTTCTGCCCTGCCAGCACGGGAATGGGACACACTGCTTAGTGCACACCTCCCTCCGCTGCTCTGCATTTTGCACTCACCCTGCTCTTGGTGAGAGGATGCTAAATACTGAAATGCAAAAGGAAAGGAGCCTGGGTTAAGAGGAGCATTGGTCTGTAAGGGAGGAAGGATAGGATCTCATCTTCTGATAAATCAAGATATAAATTTAAGTTATGAGCACCTTAAGAAGACTGAGGTTCATGCAAAGGCATACAGTGTAAGGCAAGGTTCCCTCTGGTGTCATTTGTTTTTGTGACAAGCTGCAGAGATTGCTGGAACAGAGGAAGTCCCAAGCTCCTATATACCATCTCAAGTAGAGTTCACGTTAAAAAGAAGAAAAGCAGCACCGTCTGGATGATAAACATTCATATTTTACAACCTTTCAGTTTATTTACTGATATATCTTTTTCTAACTATACTTGTTGTTTGTATCAGCTTACCTAGGCAAAACAGAGCCATACATAATTCAGGGATAAAATTGCCATCAAGTCACTGCAGAATCTAAACAAATAGACCCCAAACATATATTTTTCATTAATAACCCTCCATTACCAATTTCCGACACTTTGAACCAAAAATAAATAAATAAAACAGTGAGATAAAGAAGAACAGCACCTCATTATTTAGCACCAGTCTCCCTGGCTCTGTGCTGGGAGCAGGTGGAGGTGCTGAGCCAGGAACCGGAGCTGGATGTGACCCAGGCTGGCACAGAGTGCTGCTCAGCCACAGCCCCCAGCCCAGGAGACCAGGCTCTGTGTGGAAGCTCCCACGCCACTTACACATTTCATTTTTCACTGCCTTCCTCTCCAAAAAGGAGAAGAAACGAAGGAGGAAAAAAAAAAAAAAAAAAAAAGAGTGGAGTAGAGAAAGAGAGAGAAGTGTTAATTCACAGAACTGATAACTGCAGCTGCTAATGGGCTCCTGCACTTCTTCAGTCGCTGCAAGGTCACCATCAGAAGTAGCCCACGATTGATCCTGCAGTGAAACTCAGCTCCTCACGTCTGTAATGGGCATTAAACAATCTGAAAGGAGCTCAAAAGAGAAAACAAAAAAGTGACATATTACGGAACCCTGAAGGCCTCCAGGTTCACAGGGTGAACCCGGAGGATGGAGTCATGCCCTGCTTTCCTACTGACCCCCGTAACAATTATCGCATTACTAAGAACAATTAATTGTATTGGTTAGACTGACTTCATCAATGTTATGGGTATTTTATTGCTATTTCTTACACCTCTGCTAAGAACAACCCTCCTCTCCCATCTCTGTGTTTGAAGGGTTAAATGAGATGAGTGACAGCCTTTCTGCATGATTTACAACTTCGAGCCCTGTAGTGAAACCGGCGCTTGATGGATGATCCTGAAAGACGGAGACTAACCATAAATCATGTCTTTGAATCATTGACAAAGATAAAGGAGAGAAAGAAAAAGCACTGGCATTGACATTCATTCTCCCAATAATGTACATTGACTAGTTACAATACAGAACCTTAATTAAAAAAGCGAACTCAAAGTAGTCACCTCAGTGTAGGAACTGCACCGGCCTGGAAGGCTCCTGGAAATTACAAATAAAAGTTCAAGCCACATCTGTGATAGGTTACCAGTGTGATAATGCACTTGGATGTGCAGCTGCCACAGCCCTGCGTTGGAAAAGGAAGCCCAAGAAACACCAGGCTTTGCTTTCTTGGCTTCTTCTTTGTGCTCTGTTTTTTTTTTTGTGTTTTTTTTTTTTTTGTTGGTTTTTTAGTGCCTGTTCTTAATTTCATCTTATTGTGGTTTGAGCTGAAAGCTCAGGCAAAACAAGAGCCTCTTTATTTTAGGTACTGCCTGCATTATGCAGAGATCAAACAAAGAGCAATCACTTGTGCCTTAAGAAGAACAGAGGAGCTAAGGAATATGGTGGGCCATGCGAAAAACCAGGCTGGATGAGTTTATAAAAAGGGAATGTGTGTGTATGCTGTGATATGTCTGTGACAGAAAGGTGCTGGGCTGATAGGGGATCTTCCTTCCAAAACTTCTACATTTGTGGCAGAGATGAGAAGCAAACTCAAATCCTCCTGGCCTCAGCCCAGGAAGAGGACATTGCTGCCCAATCTCACGCCACTCCTGCACGCTCCCATGAGGGCTGCTGGCCACAGGGATTCATGATCAGCATCTCCAAACACGGCAGATGTGCCCACCCGTTATTTACTTCCCAAAAATATGAAATTCACCTACACCTGTCAAAGCTGGTACAGAGTACTTCTGCAATAACATTTAATGTTGCACAAAAAATGGGAGGAAAAACGAAATATCAGCTTCCAAGAAACCAAAGGGAAGGCCATCAGGTCAATGGAGATGTTGTGGGCAGGATAAGAGCTATTTGGGAGAACCAACGGCACCACCCACAGCAATACTGAGAGTCCCATCTCCATGTCAGGAAGGCATAAAGACAAATAAATACTGACAAAGAAATACATACAAAGCAGTTGCAGAGATCACCCGTTCTCCGTCTGTAAATGAATACAAAGATGGGACTCCCAGGGTCAGCCTGTGCTGAGGCACACAAGAACCTCGAAAACCTCTCAGAAAGTGTGCAGGTGAGCATGGTGCAAAGATGCAAAGCAGCAGATGGCAGCAGCTTGGCTACTTAATAAATGCCTCAAAAATTAATAAATAAATATGTAAAATCCATTGAAAACAGGTGAGGATAGCAAAGAGGGACAAAGGAGGAATGCATGAATAGAAGCAGGGAGAAGGAAGTCTAGAATGTATGTTCATGTTTCTCCACTGTGCTTCATTCTTTTAAAAGAAAGCCACAGATTTGACAAGTTCATGTGTTTGTGTTAGCTGAAATCAGGGTGAATGAACTCCCAACTTGCTCATGTTTTGTTCTTTTCCTCAACCTCAATTTGTTAAAATTCTTTGTGTCCCTCAAGCATTTAATCCTGACTTAAAGAAAATGTTGGGATTTCACACATGGAAAAACCCAATTATCTAAACAAAACAAAACAAAAAGAGGACAAGCAGCACTAAGCAGGTTTTTGTAGGTAAGGGAAAGCACCTACCAGGAACAGGGAACAGCTCCATGCTGAGAAAACACAACTGGGAATCTCTCTGGAGGCACGACTATAGTAATAGGCACCCTTTATTTGCATATATTAATTCAGATTCTTCCTTATGTTCTTTTTGCTGAGTCCTAACTGTTTTCTCCACTCCCCCACTTTCTTCAGCTGCTGATGCATATGAGAAAGTGTCATCTAATCTATGCAGAAATCTCAAGACTTTACAAACTATGAGCACTTTACACGGGCAGTGATACCAAGGAAGTGCACTGCAAAAATGATCTGATGATTTCAGTCCCCCATCTGCAAATTAAAAATTTCCTTCCATATACTATCAATAACTCAAAATGTTTTCTGCTAATGATTCCTAATGAATCTCTTTGTCATGAGAATTCTGAGGCAGATTTACAGTCCTAGAAACTGGGTACCCAGGAGGTTCCGTGCCCCCTATGCATCATGAGCCCAGCTCTAGATGTCTCATGTAGAAGCGCTGCCATACTGGATTTGCACTTTGTTTTGCATGAGTATTTGCTGAAGTTTATTTTTCCAATAAACATTGCTAGTGTAAACAATGTCCTCAAATATTTAGCTGCAATTGGGGCGGGGGGAGGAACACAGTCACATATTTGAACTTACACAAATTGTACCAATTCAAAGGAATGTGCTCAGCTCTCCTTCCCATGTCTGTTCTCTCTTCTTTCTGTTTAAATTCTTCCTTTGTATCACAAAAAATTGCCAGCATAGCTAGTGAGAAAACTCTAATAGCAGAAAAAAATTACTGAAGTAATTCAAATTGTCAAACTCTTCTTTGGGAAAACTAGCCTTTTTTCTTGTTAAACAAGAGAAAAAGTAGAGAAAGGCTAGAATCTCAATTCTCACATGGAAGCTGAAGGATACCTGAAAAACAACTGATTCAGAAGTGCAGGAAGAGCCAGTCAGAGCAGAACCCAGCTGTACTCAGCCGCAGTCCCATCACAGCCCAGTTCCCTGCCTTGCAGCCATTGCAGCAGCACTGGGCATCACGGGGCAGCAGCACTGAAGTGATGGGACACCAGTCAGTCCAGGGTGAACGGTTGACACCAAGGGGTAATTATATCATTGTGCTAAATCTTGAGGTGATAAGGCAGACAGACATTCAGCTGTCACAGGAAATGACCCTGAAACCCTGAAACTAAGTGAAACGTTCCTCTAAGAAGCAAACACACCTTTGTTAAGAAGCGCTGTAAGGGCACTGCAGTGAGTGCTCCTAGCGGCCGTGACTGAGGAAGGTGTGGGTGTTGCACCCCTACAAACAGCAGCAACGAAGCACCTCTGAAATGCTTTTCAAGAGGATTTCAGACACTGGAAGTCCACCTTAACTCATAAAGATGCAGCTCGGTGGTGGAATGAAAGGAAAAATAATCCACTTGATACCAGGTTAGGGCTGAAACGCTGTTTCAAATTAGCGAAGCTGCAGGAGAAATGCATTGTGAGGGCAACAGCTCCGGGCTGACCGAGGGCTCCCAGCGGGAGCCGAGAGGTGAGCAGCAAAGGCTCCTCTGGGCTACGCTGCATTCCCATCCCCATACAGCTCTCCATTACATCCCCAGCTCTCCCAGGCAGCAGGAGCTGCCCCACACCACGCTGCTGGCTTCGTCAGCTGCTCTCCTGGAGCAGAATGAGTGCCTTCCTGAACCAGCCTGGCACTGGCACACAGGGAGCCGGGAGAAGGGTGCCTGGGCTGTGAGAGGAGCGAGGTGCATTTGGGAGGCTGCACAGGAGGGCTGGGGTGAGGGAAGAGTTAATACAATAGGTTTTGGCATTTGACAGAGAATACTTCTGTTTAACCATTCATAACTAAATCACATCAATTTAAGTGGATTCCATGTATTTCTGACTCTCACATTAATCTCTATGCAGAGAGAATGTCTAAATATTTGTCTCTTTCAGTTCCGATATTGTAATTCTCTACCAAAACTAAGGGGAATCCCCCCCTCTTTTTTTTTCCCTCTCTCTCCGCTCTCTTCTCCTACCTTCTTTTCTTTATTTTCTGGTAGAAGAAAATGGTGAAAGGCTTTGGATGATCATTTAAGGAAACAGAGATTTAATAAACCCTGTGTTTGGGTACATCGCAGCTTTTATGTTGGCGCTGAACTCCACATACATTAAATCCACATCATCTATCAATCTTACAGTTGCGTGTCACTTATGAAAATCTACTGAGTATTGTTTTCATCTCGCCTTACAACAAGCAGCAAAGCCTCATGAATACTGAAGAGCATTGTAAATACTGCACATCTTTTATTTTTAAAGGTCTAGACAGTTTGGAATGGTAAGATTTCTTTGTTGAAAATTGCAGCTTAAAGCAATAATTCCCAGATTCCTCCTCCCCTGTTTTTTTCATTCGGTGTGCAAACAAGCAGAAGCACTGCTCTGTGTCAATAGGAACAGCTCCAGTTGTGCTGCTGCTGCAGCAGCCCCACCATCCCGCGCTCTGCCTGTGCTGGCCATTAATCCAGCCTGATGGTGGTTCAAGTGTGATATTATTATTCAAATTCCATCCCACTAGGAAGCATCCGGCTCTGAGATGTATCTATTCATTTCCACTGCTTTATTGAAATCTGACAACCTGCTTTTTCTACATTTTTGAATACTACAACTTTATGACCACGCACTGCCATCACCCTGCCCTTATTTGCCTCAATAGCCCTCAGTAGTGGATCTGCTACAGACTGAATCTAATAGAACAGTATTTTACTGTTAGACAGTACACTTCATTTTGAGGAAGGAAGCCTCATTGAAATTCAGTCACCTTTGGGGCCCACAGAGGCACACCATTGGTGCACAGGGACTCTTTGGCCAGGGATGCTGCCCGCCGTGCTCTTGTGAAGAGTGCAGAGCGACCCTTAGTGCACACAAAAGGAGCTGTGCAAAAGTCTGTGATGATGGTGCACAGACAGACACCACGGCCTTCTGTTATCTGCTCCTCAGTCTGGGCTGGTGAATGGGAAGCTGGGTCTCCTAGCATCATGTTATGCTGGTGGAGTATGAGCACAGGATCTTTGTGTCAGGCTGCACCCCACAGTCAGAGGCATTCATCTTGCAATATTTTCACATTAACAGCTCTAGCCAAAGCCAGGAGCAGGGGAGGCATGACCCAAGAGTGCAGGGAGTTGCCTTCTCAAGCAGCCACAGAACCCCAAACTTGGCTTCAGTCAGCATGCATGTGAGGGAGAGATGGGGTTTGGTGCTTCTCGTACCTTACACAGATCCAACATCTGAATTGGTTCAATGTCTCTTTTGTTTCTTTTCTGTTTGCTTACTATCCCTGTTGTCTTGTTAGTCCTACATATCCACGTTCGAGTACCACCAACTCTTCCTCCAGTACATGTAGCTTGTCAAAAGCTAAGGAATCTCACAAAAACAAACAAACAAACAAAACAGAAAATCAAGGGCTTGTTAAAATTCAGTGTTACTTCATAGGACCAAGAATTGCAGAATTGACTTCTAGCCTTTCTGTCTGTTTCTATTTCCATGCAAGTAAAGGTAACTTCTTTCTTCTTCCAGACACGAAGCAGAGCTCCCCGCCATGGTACAGTGAGCTGCACTGAGGTATAAACTGTGTGGGCTGCTGAGCAGCCTTTTGTGATTTCTGAGAAAAAGAACTGGTGGGATCAGTCGGCTGCTACTTGTCCAGGCAATTCAGCTTCAATGATAGGATTAACAGCTCCCATTTCAACCTACCAGAGGCATAAATGGCAAGCAGCTCCCAGTCACAGATTATCAAATTAAGGAAGGGTAGGAACCCGGAGGCTCCAGGCCCCACCTGTTGGACACCTTGCTCCTGACTCAGGAGCATTGAGGACTCCCTCGTGCAGGCTAGCTGTGAATGGCTATTGTGATATTTTAGCTGAGTTTACAAACCAGCGAGGAATAATTTCTAGGTATTACTGTTTCTACCTCATCTACCTCTGTTCAGATGCATTGGCTTGGGGCTGGACCTTGGTTTGACGCAGATCTCGGTATTGCAATGACTTAGGCTAAAATCAAATTCTAAATGGAACTTGTCTAAGAGAAAGGAATAAGGCTGTGAAACGTCCACAGGTGTCATCTTGTATTTGTGAAACCAAAATCTGATAGAAGAGGTTCTGCAAAGCCAACGCACACAGGTACTGCTGGGGAGGGGATGGCTGCCTATTTCCAGGCTCTGAGTGATTCAAACGAAGTGGAACAGAGATACAAAGGAACCCTGCACTGAGTCTGACTAACAGATTTCATGAAAGCAATACCAAAACCTTGAGAAATGCGAGTGATGCAGAGGGAAGGAATGCAAGGAGAGTGTGCTACCTCCCTCTGCAGTCCCGCACACAAACACTGGACCAGCCCGCTTTTCAGAGCTGGGGTGGGGCTGCTCACTGCATCTGAGAAACAGACCTTTTGTTTAGATCTGCAAAAGTTTGCAAGTTTGTTAGTTCATCAAAGAAATCTAATCCAACTATTGTCTTCTGATCTTTCTCATAAGATCCCTCCATATGAATAGAATTGCTTTTAAAAGCATCATCCCTCCCCGCTCCAACCCCTCCAGCATTTCCAGCCCTCTCACCTTAAAAACAACTCTGAGAACTTTTTGACCAAGGCAGCCATGTGGAGCCAGAATTGTTTCAGTTTTATGCAGGGCCTTTGCTCACATCCTGTCGAGTGTTAAAAATCCCTCAGCTGCTTTGCTAGGACCACCCGGCTAGTTCTGAACCACATCTGACAAAATGATACTGTTCACTTCCAGAACCCATCACACAGTTATTCTTGGATAAAAGGTAAAGCAAATAGCAGCCAACTGCTCGCTGCTGCAGAAACAAAGACCATCTAGCCATTTATCAAAGCCTCAGACAACCAGCTTGCTTTAAGCTCAGCCACCTCTCCCAGTACAGCTTTAAACGATAACATGCTATAATATCAGAAATGACAAATGGAACCAGGGGCCTAACCTATACACAATCAATACCTTCTCTGAAATAAGAACCATCTTTAAAGTATTGACAAAAGGAGCAGGAATACGTATAAAACTGCAATTTTTTCTTGAATTGTTTGGTATGGCCACTGTCAACATTCATTTGTCCATGACATCCCTTTTATTTTTTTCAAGAGAGCAGCTATACCCCAGGATGTGCAACCACTGTCAAGCCGTTATAGTCTCCCTGTGTCTACTGTTTACTGGAGGGTAAGAGGAAAGGGCCAATTGCAAGTGACTTCAGCATAGCCCTCCGCTGCAGATTAGCAGGCGTTATGCCGTGCACAAAGCAATCCTGCTTCCTGCTTTACACTGAGATGCATAAGAAAAATTTTAGAATCGTCAGCTTCGTTCACTTTGATGGTGCTCCTGCAGCTTTTTTTCAGAAGAGCTTTGTTTAAAATATATCCATTAACCCTCTTCCAGAGCAGAATAAAAATTCCATGTTTAGGTCATAAAGATAAAGACCTTCCTCTGAAGGACTGATGAAGGAAGCACCTTATGGGCCAGCTACTTCCTCCGCCTGAGTTAGTCATAGTACTTTGTACTTCTACAGCATCTTAAAGTGTTCACCACATTTCTGATACTCTACGAAGAATTAATAACAACCCAAAGTGCTCTGCAAATGTTCATATCCCCTTACAGATGGGGAAATGGAGACAGCCAAGCTGAATGCCTTGCTGAAGGTCACGCAGGGCGCTGGAACACCTGGCTGCAGAAACACAATCTCCTGAGCTATCGCCTGAAGCACTGATCACTCTTCCTCTGCCCCCGAAGAAAGCAAGGAGTAATGAGATGAAGTAACTTGTGAAGGAAGTTAGTCACACGGTAAAGTTATCTCCAGACTAACTGTACAACCAAGAAGGTACATATAAAGTCATAAAGACTGTGGTCTCGGCATCAAGGAAACACAGAAGAACTGATAACCAACTGATCAGAGCCCTTCAAAGCACCATAAACAAGATAATGACTTAGCAGCTTTTTGTAGACCTATGAATAACCATCCCTATGCTTTCTTTATAGCCTTAGTGAAAGGAAAGCACGTGAGGAAATATATGGGTGAGAGAGAGAGGTTTTACAGTCGCTAACTGGCTTGAGACCAACAAGGTAATATAAAAGGCCATGACTGGAGGATGGGGCAGAGGGTCTGCAGTACAAGGTTTCACCCCAACTTGGAGGAGAGACCCTGGCATGTAGCACTGGGGGACCAATCCAGGCCACAAGGAGGCTGGTTCACCCCTGCTCATCTGACCAGCCAACCTGCTACACCTTACAGTGTGAAATACTGGGAAAAGCTTTTGCTCCTCAGCACTTTAGAAACTTTAGAGAAAATATATATATATATATATGACTCAGAAAGTGCCAACAAAGAAACAAAGGCAGCTGAGCAGCTGGAGATCAGCCAAACGTGATACCTTAAAATGTGCCACACGGTACTGAGTGGGTGGGACACAACTTGGGGAAAACACTTCTTCGAGTAAGATGTTAAAAAGAGAAAGGAAGGGAGTGGGCACAGGGGCAGCTGCAGAGGGCTGAGGACACAGCAGCAGAGCTGCAGGGCTGCTTTGGGGCTTTCACATCACCTCTGCAACCATCAAAAGTGGGAGTAAGCTTCAAATAGCTGCGCGCTTAGGTTAGGCCTTTCAAGTTCTTGGGTGGGAAATGGTATTTATTATTGGTTGTCATTAGCGTGTAAATAAGTAAATACACCCACTCCTGTTTTAGAGGCAGCACAAACCTGCTATGTCATTTCAAGAAAAAACAAATGCTGCTATCTCCAGCATTGAACTCATCCACGCAGACTGGTGACTGCTTTATCTGGCAGGGATTTCAGCCTGCGCTGGGATCGGGCTGCTCACTGCTCCAATGAACGAGCTGCCTCGGATGAGGAACATGACAAGGAGGGGCAAGAGGCACGGGATGGTCTGCACATGTCCCCCAGCACGGGGTGTCTCCCTATGGAAAGACACCAGATGCCTCTGCCAGACACACGGCAAGAGCTGCACTACCGAATCTGCTCTGCTGAGCAAAACCACAACCTCCACTTTCCAGGCACTGCTGTGGTCTGGATAATGTGTTCACAACAGGAGGGAGGTGCAGTGACAGGCCAACCTTAATATTGATTTTAGCATTGCTGGACAGATTAGGCCAAAACGGAATAATCTGTTAACCCCCAAAAGCAAAGGAGTCAGCAAATTTGCACGAGTTCCCTATTCAGGATCCGCAGCTCTTCAGCTTTCTGATCAGCCTTTATCTGAAGGGGATTCTGTGTGCCAGCCCTGAGCTGGGTGAGGTTCCCACCTGGTCTCCTGCTCCACCAGCAGCAATGGGAACGGATGGGGCGGCTGAGCTCAAGGATACCGGGCTTGTGATGGTGCCAGGCTGGGAGGATGCCTCAGCTGAAGGGGGTATCCATGGCCCTGTGGAGTCTTTTGCTGTATGAGTCAGGCCATGAGGCTGCTGGACGCTGGAGCGCTGAGGATTCAAGGGAGGAAAATACCTCTGTGCTAAAAGCTGCATGAAGCTTTTATTAACCAGTTATTGCAGGATTGCAATATGCAGACCTGTCTTCTGGTAACTGGGCCTGTAACACTGTTTGAGCTGCAAAGAAAATGCAAGCTAAATTAGGTTAGTATGGAGCATTAATATAATGAACAGAAGGTTAAAATAAAGCAAAATGATGTAAGATATGTTATTAATAAAAATCCAAGGAGCAGAGAAGGAGCCGAGACAAATATGTCAGAATTTTGGAAAAAGGGGTGGAAATGGAAATGAGATGTGGAAGACAAAGGCAATTGGGGAACTGTAAATACAAAAAATATTGAAAGGTATCCATGGGGGTTGTGGTGTAGGTAGGGTCTGAGGAGTTTTTACAGGTGTTTAAATAGGATAGAAATGAGCCAAAACTTTATCCTGATGGGTTCTTTTGAGAAGCCTGCTAGGATTTCATCTCAAGATGTGTAAATACCCTAAAAATCTGGCCCTCATCATTCAAGGAAATTGAATTATTTTCTAGAATAAGAGTTACATTGTAGTCAGTCTAAATTCTCCATGCAGTTATCAAATTAAAACAAAATGAGCAAGGAAAGCAAACAAAATGAAGACAATTGATGAAGCAGCTCTCTCATAAACACTGTTAGAACAAAGACACAAACAGCCTCGGCTGGTGACTTAGTTTGCTGAACTTTTGGGAGTCAGCCAGACAGCCAACGCTTACTCAGAGTTCAGGTCAAAATCTTTTGCAGATAGAAAGAAAAAGGAAAGGATGGAAAAAGTCCGAGCAGAGTCTCATTTACCCCTGCTTTCCTGCAGAGCAGGAGCTGCTGAAATACAGAACTGCAAACCTAGATGAGGGGACACAAGAAGCAAACCCTTGCACTCCACCATCCTTTAGGATTCGTAACTTTTGTTGAAGCTTTTTCTGCGAAGGAAGGCAGTTTCTCAAGGAAGACATGGGCTGAGTGTTGAAGCAATGATTATTGATGGCACTACCCAGTAAATGAAGTGGGCCAGCACCACCTCTGTGGCACAGCAGCGCTAACAAACAGCGCGGCCACATCCATATCCCATGTGAGGAACCCCCCCGGCTCATCCTGCTCCCACATCTCTGCCTCAGCGCTGTCCTCGCACAGCTCCCTGCAGCCTGAGGCACAGACGCAGCTCTCAGCTCCCCTGAGCTGCACAGCCAAACCCTCTCTGTGCTGAACAAATGCTGCAGACGGACAGCTGTCCTGTCCCGGGGAGCACTGGGTAAAGGCAGATGTGCTGGTGAAATGTTCTGTGAGCTTTTGCAGAAGACACTCAGTAGGAAAGGAAGCCTCGATGCTATGTGATGAGGCAGTTGCTAAGGTAACTACTTTTTTCCTTTTAGAGAAAAGCCGAGTAAACAAGCATGTAAATAGACTTAAGAGCCACGTAAATTGTTGGTGAACCTACTCCGGTTACCTTGACGATAAAGTATCACTCTTCCAGGATTTAAACTTTCTTTGGCGTGTAAAGAATATAATATGCTGTGATCTCAGGCAGCTACAATTGGATAATCAAAGTTTTAGGTATCTTCTCTCTTTTTGCGCTACTCTTCCTTGCAGGGTGTGAAGGCATCCCTTGTAGCTAGGGCTGTGCTGTGCCGAGTTCAGCACCACTCTTACCAGGTAGGCTGCTCAGAGAGGCAGCGACTGGTGTGCATGTGCATTATAAACAGAGAGGATGCACTGCACTCTGAAGGACACCTTAAATAATTAGAATAACGGTAGTTAAGTTGCAATCAATAACGTGAATGAAATTCTGAAAGTGTTGCTTTCATTTCAGATAAAGAGAATTGCACGGATAGAATTTGGTGCTTCAAAGGACACTGTGCTCTCCTGGTCCCTTAACCTTGGCTCTCATCACAGACTCACGGAAATGAGATCTGCCCAGGATTAGCTATACCTAAAGCACTCCTGCTGCTGTAAGAAGGGGGTGCCAAGCCATCATCACCTGGGCTGCCTGCACCCGGATCAGGGCTGCGGGGGCGGCTGCCGCAGGGCTGGAACCCCTCGTGCTGCACAGCAGTGGGCTCCAGAGCTGCCACAAATGACATCAGGCAGCACAACTATTTCAGCCCTGCCAGTCCTCCGCAGGGGTCACAGCTGACAGCAGACTTAATAAAATTGGCTGGGGTTGGGCGGCTAAAATGAAACATCTCAGCTGAAAAAAAGAAAAAAAAAAAAAGGCAAGATTGAGGCTCGTTCAACAGCTTTCTCCTCACATAGTTAGGGGAGAGCTTCACTACAATTGACAGCTAATTCAGTATACATCTCATAATATATTATCTCCCCGGCTCTATGACAAGTCTGGTGAGCAAGATGCAAATGAACACTTAGGCAGGTAAGTTCTTAATGTCACTTTAAGACTCAGTGCAGCATCACTGTCTTCTCCATCCACCAGATGAGTTATGTAGTGATGGAGCGGCGGTGGGAAGGTAGCAGCAGGATGGCAGAGGAAATGGAAGGTAAGAGAGGTTAATTTATGGAAATTACCCAGGTCATCCAGTAAGTAGGACGTGTCACGCACGGCTTTAAAAAGTACAATAGTAATTTATTTAGAATCTGATTTTTTCAATAGATAGTCAATGAGGGTTATCAGGAGCCATGTAATTGTTTTCATCTCCCCATCACAAAATGAACGGCAGCATCCAGAGCTGAGGGAGCAACTTCCAAAGCTGTTCCTCCTGGGTGCCCCAGCAGTGTGCCCACGGGGACCACCGGGCACAGAGTGTGGGGGGAGCCCAGGATCACCAAACAGACCAACAGTGAATTTTCCACCTCAGAACCACACGTGTTGGGGGAGGGGGGGGGGAAATAAATTCTACGTGGAGATGCTAACTCGCCACAAACCAGTTTAGACTTTCCTTAGTAGTTAAGAACTAATTAATCTTCTCTTTCTCATTAATGGTACACGTAAAGAAGCAGTCCATTATTTTTGGCTACAGACAGCGGCTGACATGTGACTGAGGACTGTCTGAGCTCAGCCTTTGCTCTTTTCTTCCTTTCGCTCTTTTGTTTCTCTGTTTTTAATGCTACAACAGAGAACACAATGCCGGGACTGCAGAGCCACCTCCACTCACTTCCACAACCTGTTTCACTGCGAGGAGCAGCCAGGGCAAAGGCAATCTATGGGACACACACAGCACAGAGAGGGAAGCCCGGATGGAAGTGCTGAGGGGATGCACTGAGCGCTGCAGGACCAGGAATGGATCAGGGTGAGGTTCTGTGAGCAGGGCTCTGGGAGCTGCCTGGCTGGGCCTGCTGTCGTGGTGGCTGACCTGTACGCCTGTTTTCCATCCACTACTCTGTAACAAAGCCATGCAACCTCATGCACTGAGTCAGCCTACACTTTTTTTTTTTTTTAAATTTTAAGGCAGTTAAATCAATCAAAAAAGGCTGTGTGGACAGGCACTTGAAAATAGGCATTTTTCAGTTCAGATTACTGTGACTTTCTTAACATTCAAACCCTTCCAGAAGAGCGCCTGCACAGCTCCAACCAGCAGCAGCGGTTTGAAACAAAAACCTTTCAGCTGTGTCACCAAGCACTGCTCTTCAGTGGAGCAGCAGCCTGCCCGAGCACCATAACTCTGAATTTTCCTTGCTTAATTGGTTTGTTTTGTGACGGTCTCTGTGAAAATGAATTACAGGGTTTGGGTTTGTTTTTTGTTGCTGTTGTTTGTTTCTTTACAGAAGTGACCACGAATTTGTAATGAGAATATGTTTTGCAAAGATAATAGGATGGATCTGGCTATCCTTAAGCAGTTCTAATTCCAGAACCCAGGGCTGCCGGCCCCTCCGTGCGCTCCTGCCCCGCTCACAGCTCCCGCACTGTGCAGGGCTCCCAGCACTCAGCTCAGGCTCCCACTCGCAGACCAGCAGGACTCAGCCCATGCCATCAGGATGTGGCTCTGCACTGCTGTCAGCACAGCAGCGCGAGCTGCTCACCGCCTGCAGCCGCGTGACGTTTCTCACCAGCCCTCGGCTGGTGGATTCGAAGGATCCTGCACAAACCTCTGTTCTCATGTCTGATAATGCTGCTAGTCATTAGAATTGCAGGTTTATATTTAAAGGCAATAGAAACAACCCCCTTTTTTTTTTTTTAATTGTAATGGCATGATTTTCATTTCTCATTTCCAAGATGCCAGGCCCATGGCTCCGTGCCTTCCATTTCCACAAGCGCTCGCCCTGCCTGCTGCACTTGTTGCAGACCTGCAAAGGGCAGAGAGAGCCCGTGCTGCTGAGCTGCCCATGGCACCTTCTCAAAGGTCAAATAGCCTGACTGCCCACCTCCTGCCCAGCAAAGAAGATCTGCATGCAGTAAAACTGTGTATTTCTGATCAATTTTTTTGGTTCACGGGTTCATGTAATTTCAGCTGAATATCAAAAACAACTCTATTCAGGTTTGCATGACACATATAAATCGCGCATAGAGCTTGGAATCAATTAATTTAAGGTAATAATTTGTATAAACATCCTAACAAAATTGTAAAGGGTATTAAACACCCTGTTTTATAAACATAACACTTAATTTGAAAAAAAAACATTTAGAAGGTAATGCATTTAGGATAAGTGCACAACACATGAAAATAATAAATGAAATTTTCCCAGTTTAGAAAATGAATGTAATTAATTAACATTTAAATTACATTTTTAATTGCAATCATGCCCTCCCAGGGGACTCATAAGGGACCATAATTGCAATTAAAAGCATGTGGATTAGATAATAAAACAATGCACACTGTCTGAAATGTGCGATTTAAAATGGAAAGCAGACATTGTTATCGGCACATCTAACTTAATTGTAGCCATAAAGCAAATGTGCTGTACAAAATAAAATTCACATACGGGAACATTTAATTCTTGAATCTCTTAAAGGGGACACGCTTGAGAGCACATTTTATGACAGGTTCTGTTTGAAATGGCCCTTTAAGGCTTTAGTATTCGGGGATAGTGCTTTAATGTTTTTGCATTAATAAAAGCATAGCCGAATGCTCCTATTACAATACACAGATACATTTAAGTAAGAGATGAAACTGAGTGTCTAAGATTTAAGTTGCAGAAGGCATAATTATATCAGGAACACATTTTTCTTAGTTCTGCATTGTTTTAAAATGGCATTTGCTGGTGGATAGTTGGAGAGGCACCGCATCTCCGGTGCACGCCACGAGCAGAACAAGGCTCCTGGTGAAGAGATATTTCCCAGATGGGTGCAGAGCTGCTCTGCCCTGCGCCAGCAGCCCCTTCAGAACATCGACATGCTGGCGTTCCTTGGTGCTGCACTACTGCTCTTTGATAAGAACAGAAGGTTTTGGCATTCAGTGCCGCTAATTCTCTGTGTTTCAAACTTCCACTTTATCTCAACACAAAGAGAAGAAAGAAGAGGCTCCCATTGGGGAGGAAGAGCAGGCAGAGCCATGCGCTGGGGATGCCGTCAGATGGATGAAAGACATGCAGGCTCTGCAGTGCCCTGCTCAGCCCCAGTCGCTGCTCCCAGCTTTGGCATCAGGAGCCTAACCCAAGCACGAAAGGTTTTCTGAAATCTGAATTATCCTCATTGCCCCAGGAATGCCCAGTGGGTGCCCAGATACTGATTGCAATGAGTGTGATACAAAGTGGGGACAGCACAGACTGAAAACGGAGAGAGGTTTGGGAGCTGATGGAGAAAAGGCTCCAGAACATGATAGAAATTTTCTACATGGATGCTTCTGTTGGCCATTTACTTTCAATATCTTATTTAGCTAACCCAGATACAAATCAGGGCTCTATCTGTAAGCTCGTAGGCTAACTCATAAATCCAATGCTTTAATCAACGAGTTTTGGAATTTAACGTGAAAAAAACACATCATTAAGAGGAACAGATTTAAAAACTAACAACAAACAACAACAACAAAACAACACAAACATCAAAAACCAAAGTGAAAGAAGAACCAAATCTTTGAATCTTTCAGTTCAGTAAGTGATGCTGCTCTAATCCCTGTTAGACAAAAAGTGTGCTGGGAAAATGCTGAGGTAACTGTTGATAATACTCACTGTGATGCACAAGGAGTTATCTGCTCTACTTTCACCCTGCTCAATACTTTGGCCCAGGAAGGAACGGAGAAGCACATGAAGGACATGAAATGTGAGCCCTGCTGCCCCATGGCAAACTTCACCCAGCTGGGAAGTTATTTGGAATGGGAATATATCTGCAGTGTGTATCCTGGCTAGAGAAATGCAGTGAGATTCGGAAGGGACACCTGTCAGTCCCAAGTGATCCAAGTATTTTCCACTTAAAAATGTTTGGGGAACTTTGGAGTTCTTTCTTCAAATCTTTCTCCCTCGGTCTGCTGTACATCCAGTATTAAAACTGGTGATTGGTTTTAAGGGAACAGTGGAACAACAGCAGTATACAACACTTCCAAAGGCCCTGAGTGTGAACTAATGCTGAAAGCTGAATATCACAACTGGAGAGGACTTTTGAAGATGAAGGTAGTATTTTACTCTGTAATTGTTCAATGAAAGATACCATTTCTTTACAATACTTATGCAAAAACCCCACCAGAACTACTCATGTTCTATGGAGAGCTTTCTGAACTGGGATGCACACGGTTCATTTGCAAGTTGGTACTCTGTGCAACAGAGAATTCGTGCTCAAGATTTTGTCTGTTGTTTAAGGCATCAGATAATAAAGGGGAGCGGTGAGTTGGCACTAGACAACCTTTCAGAATAGCACAAAATATAGAAAGTAAACACTGCACACATTTTTTTAATCCTCGCAGCATTCATCCCACATTTGTCACCCATAAAGACGTAGCATTCAGAACCCAATTAGTGGTTTCTGCTCACCTGTACACAATGCAGGTAATGATGTGCTCCCGCATTTGTGATAAGACAGTGCGCAGTAAGCGCACAGCCTGCCATCTGTCTGCACATCTCCTCAGCTTAATGGCAACATGACCAAGGATTTTGCCCACTGCCTCCCTCAAGCCCAAGTGTGGGTCTCAGACGCAGATCCCTTCTTAGCCAGGGAGCTTAGACCTTGCTGAGCTCCTCTGGTGTCCAGTTTTATCTGCCTCAGGCAAACAGCTAATCACATTAGCAGACCATTAATGTTAAAGCTGGAAGTGACTAAAAGTAAAGCAACACTTGGATTTGCTGTGTGGAAACACATTCAGATTGAATTTAATTTGGATAGTCAGAAAATAGGGGCACCTGTCAGTTTCTAGGTAACACGGGGATTTTTTTCTAGCATCACTTACTCCCTTTGGGAGAAAAGCTCCCTTCTGAAGCCAAAAAACCTGACAAGGTGTAACTCATACAATGCATTGTGCTGCATTACGATGGCTTACATTGGTTCATGTCTTGTCATATGACAATATAACATGACACAGAACTGCATGTACATTGCATTGGAGATTTATAAAACAAACCTTCCTTTGCTAAGAATGAGAAGGGCTGCACTGCGAGCCACCTGCCTGGGAGGAGCAGGCATTCCTGAGCCGTGCACACCGTCTATAAAATATGCACATCCAGCCCTCACCACCAGCACAACCTAATAGGATCGGAGAAGCAGAACTTTTCATTCCAGCAGGATTTCACTACTGGAACTTCGTAACCCTGCGCTTTGATTTTGTTTTTTAATTAATTGCAGGAACATAGAAAATGCAAAACAG
Organism: Perdix hodgsoniae; assembly: GCA_035772895.1. NCBI lineage: Eukaryota > Metazoa > Chordata > Aves > Galliformes > Phasianidae > Perdix > Perdix hodgsoniae. Next base: position 11,079,300 of record JAPSGF010000017.1, on the reverse strand, counting down.
AAACACAGGGTAGAAAAGTAGAGGGGAAAAAAAAAAAGAGGTGAAGATAAAAGACAGGAGAAAATTAATTGTTAATTATTTATTAGACGGTTCATTTGCTCACACCTACATTACTGTGCTGATGTTTTAACCCACTGTGCTCGTTTCTCAAGTTTGACCTCAGCCACATTGTTAGTTGATTTCCTTTTCTATTGTCACTTCTCATTAATTTCACAGGCTTTTTTTTCCTTTTCTTTCTTTTTTTTACATGATAAAATGGGACCTGTGTATAACACTGTGAGTGATCCCCTCCTTAGCCTGAGCAAATGGCAAATAAATCCACAAACACAGCAACAACTGCCATTAGAGCTCCTCAGAGTGGAGAAGTTCCACATTTTGAACGTTAAGTGTGAAAGACATACAGCTGTCTTTCTGAATGGTTTACGGGCTACAGAGGAACTGTGCAGGCTCCATGAAATACCCTTGCTCTTTAATTACAGCCCTTCCAAAGAAACTGATCTGTTCACCTCGTGCTGGTGGTGAGAGCACAGCCTCAGCCCTTCTGGGAGAACCGCGCTGCATTACATGCACAGACAGAGGAGGAAGACACCGGCACGTCTTACGTGTTTTGTATCTGCAGCATAAAAGACAACTGTAAGGTACTGTGACACCTCTAAAGCATGCCTTGTAAAATACGATCACTGCAGCCTATATAGTATCCACATTTTTCTCCACAAGTGTTTCAATAACCAGCTGTTTCATTTACAACCTGGACTTTTTTTCCTGTTTGGCACTGTGGTTACAGAAAGCAGAGAGTACAAAAAGAAGGATTTTTTTTCATTTGCTTGTTTTACTTTGGAAATTAGTTTTCTTACTTCACTGATGAAAAACACAACTTTTCTTCTCTGCTCAGCTTGAAACCTCTTGGAGATTTACTGTCAGACACGTAACACGCAATAAGCTGCCCACTATGAGTCCAGCTCCCAAGGAAACACTTATTTTAGCCACAGAAAGGTGCAAAGCAGCTAGGATTTATGTACATGTAAAATAATTTCAGCAATCTGACATGGGAAAGGTAGGTCAAATCACACTTAGCACTTATGTAATTTTTTTAACTACTGAAATGTGATCACATTCTGGAGAGGTGATCTCATCTGTGGGCCCAGTGAAACTGCAGCACAGTTACACCAAGTATCAACAGGGAGAAAACCTATTCCATTTCTCTACATATAGAATAATAACAACAAAAAGCTTTTCTTTGATCTCCTTGCCAAATAAAGTGCTGCTCTAGCAGGTGACATATGACTGCAGTGACCCTGAGATATGCCTCCTGCACATTACCTTTACTTTGTTTCAGCCGAGCCAAAACTGGTAACAGAACTCCATCATTTACACTTAGCTTCTTTGCAACCATTTTTCACGTTTAGTCCCTGATAGAAAAGGAACGTGTCTGTTTCCTACCGGTGATTTATTTCGTAGTTTCTAAGCAAAACACTTTTATCTGAAAGTATGGGTCAGACAAAGGAATGCTGCAATCCGAGAGACACTTGCAGAAACATTATAAATACTGCCCTACGTACAGCAGGAGCTCTGTGCTGTCAGCAATGACCAGCTGCTCACCAGCGCTGACGTGCACTGCCTATGGTCAGCAAGAGTTGCAGTTTAAGCTGGAAGAGGGATTCCTCTTGGAATTCTGAAAAACAACTGAGTCTTGAGAGCTGTTAGGGAAGCTGCCTTTACTGCCTTGCTACCATTATTTTATCATTTTATTATTTTATTTTGCCAAGCAGTTCTGCAGAGCCACCGCTCTGCAGGTAACAGGAAGGGCAGCAGCCCTCTGACAGCCATGGCACGTCCTGTGCCACCCAGATCCACAGCCATCCCAACACGCACCCCAGCTTTTTGGTCTGCTGCTCCTCCTAACAAGCTGTGCGAGTCTGAGCGAGGTGTCCATGGCCACACAGGGTGATGTGAATGCATACAGTGTTTTGGAGAGTGAAAAAGAGCACCGGGCTGCTCTGACTGAGCACCAAGGGCAGAAAGCAAAGGGCAGATGGGCCGGGGAGGGGGGAGGAGGGCTGAGCTCTGTGCTGCTCCAGAGCAGGAGGGGAGGAGCAGGAGGAAGTGAGAACTGCTGCGACAAATCCAGAGCGCCTCCAAAGTTCAGAGCTTCTCCAGGTTGAACAAGTTTGTGTGCTTGGCAGGTGTCTGCTTTCCATCAAAACATGTTGTTCTTGTTGCCTCGAGTTGCAAATCAATAAAGCACAGAATAATGACAGTTCAGCTATTTTTCTCCTGGTAAAGCGACCAGTACTGATCTACATATCTTGAGGAATCGCTTTAAAATGAGGAAGAAAAAGAACTTCCTGTTTAACAGGGAAACATCGGCACCCGCTTTCATCTTGCGTATGATGTTTGATACTGTAGTGACAGGTGTCAGTGAGCTGATGGATCACACCTCTGAGATAAGGCCCTGCCTCTCTTCCTGGGTGGGACGGTGAGCAGACACAGAGCAGAGCAATGGAAAATGGGCCCGAGGAAAGAGTGTGGGTGGGAGGGATGGCGGGCGGGGGGCTGCCCTCCCAGCTGCCGGCTGGAAGGACGATAAGCAAGATGCTGACTGCGTCGGTGCCTCAGCAAAGGCAGCAAAGGCATCAACCAAACCCGACTGAAATTCAGAAGTGCTAAAGAAATGGCAAGGCTGCGTTCAATACGTTGTGACCTTTTCTGCTATTTTCAAAATTGCAATCTTAGGGGAAAAAAAAAAAAGAAAAAAAAAAAGAATAAAAGGAATCCCACTCTCACCACATGGCTGAAAATGTTATTAAAAGCAATGAATCCTTTTTTATTGTTGGTGGGTTTTTTTTTCGTTTTTTTTTTTTTCTTTAAAGTACCATTTTGAGCAGAGAGAGCACAGAGGACACCTCCCTTAAACCAAAGAGAAGTTAGGTATTTGAAAAGAACCCATTTATCTCATTCATTCTTTCACATGCTCCCATATATTTATTTCTACACACACTTCTTTGAAGTGCACTTTTTATTTTTTACTGTGTGTAGTAGCTGTTAATGATCATACACTGCTAGGAGAATTAAAATAGAATCCTGCATTTCACTTGAACACCAGCACAGCACACACACAGGATGCAGCGTATATAAATAACAAAGGCCTTGCATAATCACATACTCTATATCCTCTCTTAGCAGAATATAAAAGCAAGCCCTAACCTATGACAAAATTTAATATAAATAAGATATGAAATAAATAAAATGCACAATGCAACATATTGGAAAATGCGTGATAGGACAGGGAGAATCTTTGCATATAAATTATGGCTATGAAAGGATTTGCTGCTGCAAACAAGTGTAGAGATGAAACTTCCCAAAAACTTATGCGAAGCACAAGATATTGTAAATAATAATTTACATTTAAATAGCACCTTCAATTCCGTAGGAGCTAGGAGAACTTTGCTAACTGCAAGTGAGATGTTGTGATGGATAGTTGGTGCAAGCAATGTTTTCGGCATTGCTTTGCTTACACATCACAATATAAGTAAAGTAACTGAGGAGAAAGAAGTTTCTGACCTCTGTGTGTAGCACATTTATATTAGCAAGCATGGGCATAGGCAGCTGAAGCTGAGAGAGGACAGGCACGGACACAGAGTAACTGGAACTTATGAACGAGGCATGTATAAATCAATAGCCAGTGGCAGGATCAGCCTGAGACCTGGCTGCCAAATTAGGGGTTCTTATGTCCATTTATATACATATATAGGAACTATGCACAGTTCCCCAAAGGGATTCCAATTATTTGGACTTCAGCGATAATTTGTAATCAATTAACAAAGGGGAACTGGTCCTTACTCAAAGAAAAGACCACTGGACTAGAAAACCAGTATTCATTCTCCAGCCTGGGATAACAGCAAGATGCGTGCAGCAGAGGAAGCCTGGCTTCCCAGAGTGTGGGAAGGTGTGTGCTTGGGTGTCTGCAGGAAAGGAAGGGGGAACTCCACGAGCTCTTGGATTCAAATGTGAAATAAAGGTACCCTAGAAAAACGCTAAAAATATAACTGTAACTGATATTATTTTACACCTGCAAACTGCCTTTTATTGGACAAGTCTAGGCCTCCATACCAAGAAGACAGTTTTCTACTTTTAAGAGCAGAGAAATATATGTATATTATTTTCCAAGGATCGATTGATTCACTTACATTTAGGTCTATTTTTCAGCGTGTGAGGATGCAGAATAATGAAACAATGTGCTGCACCGAAAAGAAAAGAAGCATCGATGCTATTGTCTTAACTTTGACACCGTGTTTTATCTTCTGCCAAACTGGTGTCCTGCTCCACACTGAGCATCATTAAGGACACGGATAGATCTAGGTCCTTTCAATGACCTCAGTGTGTTTACGAACAACTTAGGAACTACTCGGTCTTACTATTAAAAAATAAGAAAAATATGCAGTTAAAATGGATGCTGAAATTATTGCAGAGATAAATCAGCTACTTTGTGATGGAATATTAGCACTTCACTAATAGAAACAGATTATAAACCAGGAAATGAAGGCAGTAATCCATCCTCTGTGTTTGCATTTTAGGAATATGTAACCTTTGAGGGTTTAGCATGCAGGCTGGAGCAAATTACTCTGATCACCAATATCAATGTGACAAGCTGAGATATTATATGTCAATCATTCTGTGACAAAGATAAAAGCGAACAAGACTCATTTCATAGATATACAGAGATGGAACATGGATTATATATTTAGTGTCTTTTTGCCCCAGTACACCTATCAGCATTTGTAAGCTGTTTTAGCGAGGAGCTTGAAATATCATAGTTTCAGGACAAATAGCAGGTTCTGAACCACAAGTCGAGCCGGTACCAAAGGACTTTATGAAAACAAGAACTGCCTCTCCACTGAGAGCACCCAGCCACCCCAGCTAATCAACTGCCCTGCCCTTTCCTGCTGCACGACAGTGAAAAGTGAAAGGGAGAGACAGTGAAAAAAGAATATCGGAGGTGTTGTCTCAGAGAGGGAGCGTGTCTTGGAGACAGCGTCCTGTGCACCGGGATACAACCCTGCTTTATGCTGACTTCCCTGTGTGCTGGTAACGCCGTGAGTGAACACACACCCATCTGTGGTGCCTGTGTGGGCTCAGGAAAAGGACATCTATCTAACTAAAGCTTCAGCTCAGGTAGCTGCGGGCTCACACAGCCTTCCCTCTTCTCCCTCATCTCTGGGCTGCAGCTCCTGCAGTCTCTGCCAGCTGCACGTTCAGCATCTGAGAGCTTTCTTGGATCTCACCCACTGGACCAGGTCCTCCGCTGGTCTCTGTGCTCCAGAACTCTTGCCAGAGGTTTAAGCTAAATGTGAGCCCTGGAGAGCCGGCTAGCTTAGGGAGAAGGAATCAAGATATATGATTGCTGCTCCCAGAAATATAAAAACTATTTACAGAATTGTACAAACATCCTATTCTCATTAACTCCTCTGCAGCTTTTCTGAAGACCCATTCCAAATATAACTGTACAGTATATACTACGGAAGAAAAAAATGTAAATACATGCACAACCTTTTATTTAATCTTTGGAGGAGAAAAATGTACATTTTGATGGATTCCCTGCTTCCCCCGCTACAGCTTAAATCATTTTCTCTAGTTGTCAGAAATTAAAGACTGAAAGCCACGGGGCTATCACACATTATAGTCTATACAAAACTATAGCTAGAGTTTAACTACCAAGACTGTAAATAAGCTTCCAGCAGCAGGACAATTGCAAAGGCTTAATTTTCTACACAGAAAATTCAGTAAAATCAGTGGATGAGAGATTAAAAATACCTACAATAAGGCTCCCGTGGAATGGTTCAGAAGCATAACTTTGACTCGCCAGCCAGCCTGCATGAACAGTACCCGAATGCCCATGTTCCCCTCCTGTGCCCTTCCAGAAGGCATTTGTGCATGAGCTTGGGCCTCCTGCAGCACCAGGAGAGCGGCTGGAGCTGAGCCAGGCGTTGGCTGTGACACATCTGGTGGTGATGGCAGGGAGCTGCCGAGCCCAACAAGGGCAAAGTGGTTCCATCCATACAGACTTTATTTTAGAGATGAATCCTCTTCATTCGAGGCTTTATCTCCTCTCATTAGCCTAACGAAGACTCTGCCATGCACACTGGTCTCTATTTTGTGATCCCTAATCACCAAGTAAAACTAGTGTTAAAATTGGCTGGGTAAGGACCACAGTGTTTAGTCTCAAAAAATAGCTGTGATGAAGTGAGCTATTTAACCAGATCTCACTTCTATCACCACTTGGCCAGACGGCAAAATCTTTTCTCCATGAACAGCAATTCCCTTCTCAAAGCAACACCAAGCCAGCAAAAATATAACTTTTCTCTCATAGAAATGAAAGTCCTGGGTGCAAACACTACTGCAAACAGCCCGAGCCATGATGCTGAGAGCTGTTGCCACCTGTAGTTTCCCCTCAGATATGCATGTCTGTGACGTCTCGTGAGTTTTCCTCATCTGACAGTGAACCCACAGGAAATGTTTCCAGGTAAGCATTCAAACATAGCCAAACCCAAGTGCTATGGAAGTAGTGCAGGTGTAGTCTGCTGGGAATAACAGGGACAGCTTCTGCCACCCCACGGAAAGAAACGTGAACAGAATCATTTTCATGACTCTGAGGCCTGATTTTATACTGCACTTCCTTCTTGCAGCTGCTGATTATGTGAATATCTGTTTCACACCAGGTGTGTGTGGCATTTGAAGCATTTTTGACCCAATCTCCATCACACTGGGGAGCATGTAACTGTGGTCCAGCATTTAAAAAAGAATTTGTTTTAACCTAGTGAAAATGTTTCAGCATCTACTGTATAAATATGTTTATATGTGTATGGATATTTATGTGCACATATGCTATGCAATCCCAATGCCAGAAAAAAATGATACTGAGCTCGGTGATGATAAGATCAGTATAATGGCATTTAACACGTTGGTAGGAGTGTACAAACTCACGTGGGAACACACGTAACAACTTTATGATGCCATCCAGCAGCACTGTCACATCCACATGCACTATCGTTAGCTCTCTGCTCGGACCTTGTTCATTGCAGGGGAAGTTCCCATAGAGACAAATGTTGGTGTAAATCAATAAATATATATGTAAATTCATGCAAACTCTATACACAAATTGTTAAGCATAAGGCAGAATGGTCCTTTTTCATAATCAAAGCAATTGTATTCTTTGTATCACAGCTGCAGGAGGAAACAAAGGCCAAGAGGAGCACATCCTTTGGCAGACGTGAGGCATTCAAGGTGTTACAAGATGGTTCCTATCTCAAAAAGCTCAAACCCCTAATAGGTAAATCTAATTACGGGTAGCAGAGAGCAGGAACTGAAACGTGGATAAATTAGATGATGTGCCCAGTGCCAGTCACAGAGCCTGTGGTGCTGCTGGGGCTGAGCAGGTTTCCCTAGGAAGATCTCAACTGTAAGATGGATTTTGTTTTTAACCAGCACAGCTGGATTCTCCAGTGTCTTTAACTGGACATGCTGGGTGGCAGAAGAGTGGGAGATGGTATTTCCCCTTCTTTACACATCCTGTGCTGTTTTTTCCCACCCCCCTCACCTTTTTTTTTTCTTTTTTTTCTGTATTGCCTTTCCCAAAGGCCTGCAGGAAAAACCATCACTGCAGAGAGCCCAGAAGAGAGAGTTCACACCCCAGGCCATGTCTGTTAACCAGCTTCACACCATAGGAACAGATCTGATATTGAACCCTTTGATTATTAATGCAGGCAGATTTGCCTACTTTGCTGGCCACAGGTTTGTGCCATGGGTTCTCACAGAAGGGAGGACTGAAAGGACTGAAAGATTCCAGATTAAGCAGCAGGACTCTTTAAAACATGTGACCAGGTTTTTGTGCAACATCCCTGCAATCCCCAGCTATTCTGTGTTATGGAGATTCCACTTCGGCCACATGTAGAATGCTAAAGAATGTATGGCACAAGCACACACAGTTAACCTGAGGAGGCCATAAAAATCAGTGCAGAAAAGAAAGACTGCTTTCTCCCACATGCTTTCTTTCTGTTGTTAAAACATTTGTTTTATATCTCTTGCAATTTTTTTTTTCAATAAATACACAGTGTTTTTTTGTGCTTCACGTAGCCTAAGTAGGAGGACGATTTGCTGTAATAAGCAACGTGAGAAGCATTTTTCAGCACAAGAGGAAAAAAAGATCCAGCTCAAATCCTCCAGCAGTGCCCACCTAGGTGGTGCTGAAATGAAGATATTATGCTGCTTTTTCAGAATGTCCTTATGCAAACAGGATGTTGTAAATGTCTCTTTTTTGAGAAAGGGCTTGTATCTGGTCTTAGCTCTGCCCTTTGATTTATTAGCAGCTTCAGCTGCAGACCAAATAGGTTTTCCTGTCTCTGCAAGCTCCTATTCCAGTCTGAAGTCACTGCGCTCTGAGACACGCTCCTTAAAGTACAAACTCTGTTACAGTGCCCTAAATAATATGTGATGCGAATAAGTGCTGTTAAAGGAGTTTCCTGTTTTGGTTTCCTTATTGGCACTCCGAGCTGAGCTAAAATCTCCAAGGGGCTCACTTAGTATGCAGATATTGAAACCGAACCAAAAAAGATTCCTGCGTTTGTTGTGCTGTAGCTTTAAATGCCCCTGGCAGAAACTTCCTTTCTCTCCCTTTCTCCCTTTCTCTCTTTCCCCCTCTCTCTTTTTGATGTTTCTTCTTTCTCTCAGCCTGTCATTGACAGTAAGTGCAATCACATTACACACAGCTTTCTTTGGAAAGCCCCCTTTTTAATGATCTGGCAGTCTGTAGACACTGACTGCTTCCAGAAAAAATTTCAATCCCTCTTCCCACAGCTTCCGCAAGCTCCAGTGATAAATGACACCTGTCATTCTGTCACAGACAAACGGCACAGATGGGAGCGTCAGTGATATATGGCTCACCAGAACAGGAAATCAACTCCGTTGGTTTTTTGGTTGAGTTTTTTTTTAAAAAGAGAAAAGAGCTGACCGGGACATTGTCATGAGGCTGTTCCAGGGGCCTCGCCTGGAGGAGGAGAGGAGGCAGGCGCAGGGGAGCTGGTAGTTGTTAAGTAGCAGGCTGCGGCGGAAAGGACGGCGGCTGAACGGATTTGCAGTTCAGCACTCCACGCGTGTCTGAGCGGCGGGATGGAGCTGTGAGTGAGACCCCCAGCTGTGCCCCATCCGTGCCCCATCCACGCCCCAGCAGTGCCACAGCAGAACACGGTTCCCTCCGTGCCGTGGGAGCTCTGGCAGCGCTGGCAGCCACCGGTGCGTGGCTGGGCCTTGGGTGCAGAGCTGCCAGCAGCTGTGCTCGGTGTTTGCATTAGATGTATTCGCAGTTAGATCTGATTGAGTTTCTCTCAGTGACTGAACCGAACCAAAATCCTGGCTTTCAGAATGCTCAAGAAGCGGGGAAACTGAATTCTGAAGCCATTTTCCTTCAGAGGTCTTTCATTAGCTTCTCTGAAAATCGCTCCTGCTTTCAGAAGGAAATTTTCTGTAGAGACAAATCGCAGGCTGACGGAGACACGCAGCCCCTTCCCAGTGCCAGGAAGGCCGACCATAAGCTCAGAGCTCCTGCAAGCACTGTGCAGAACTTTTCGCCCTGCGCTGCTCTGCAGGGGAAGGGAGCTCAGCCCTGCCAAGTGAGCTGCTGACAGGGGCAGCTGGCTGTTATTAGTTGATAATTAAAGGATATTTAGCAGTTATGAGGAAGGGGTCTCCTCCAGACTGCTCATGGAGCAAAGAGTGAGACTTCCTACAGACGGCCTTCCCCAGTCCCCACGTGGGGATGTTTACAAAAGCACCTCAGCAGCACTGCCGTGGGTGTAGAACCCTTTCTTACCCTGCGCAGCCAGCTCTGGGTGCTCCCCTTCTCTGCCACTTCATGACAAAGCCTTTTCCATATTGTGCAACAGGGCAAACGCAATGCAACGCCACCATCTCCTGAGCCGAGATAAAGCAAACGGGCCATTCTTTGTCCCTCGGCCACAGAACTTCTGATTTGCAACATCACCTCTCGGGGCAAACACTGCTTCAAAGAGGCAAAATCAGCCCCCAGTACAAACGCTGGCGTTCTGTCTGCCAGTTTTGGAAATGCAGGAATACACTGAGAGAGCGTTCCCTGCAATTTAGCTGTAGGGTTTCTGAAAAGATTAACGAATGTCATGTGACAAAATCTCCACATGCTGCAATGAAAATATATCCCCTGAGGCTGCATTTTCCAAAGGCGCTGGGTGATAATGCTGCCTTTCCTGCACATTTATTGCATTTGATATGTACAGTTGTGTGTACAAAAAACTAATCAGGAGGCCAAAGTGACGTGAAATACAACCAAGTATGCAGGCGAAGTTAACAAAAGAAATTTCATCGTATTTTAGATGCTGTTTATCAGCAGCAATAGCCTAGGGAGAACTTCGGAACAAATTCCTCTGATTTTCCAGCACTACACAGATACACTACTAATACTGCTCCAGTATGGTTTCATGCTCTAGATTAAGTCAATGTGATGAAATGCATAAAGTGAACTGAATGGTTGCTAACTGTAGAACCTGAATGTCTGAAGATTATACATATTCTAGGCATTAATAACAGGCCTTTCATCATCCATCAATTGTAACCCACATAGACCACATACAATTTTCATTGCATGGACAGATTTTTGTCTCTGTGTAAATTAGTAGGATTCCTACGGACAGCAGAAAGGTGATAACCATCATGCAGCTCAAGCTATCAAGTGCACCTACAATGGCAACAGGTTTGGGGTACAAACAATCAGCTCTTAAGGATGTAGGAGAAATGATCACACCAAAGGGAGGTGATGGAGGATGAGAGGCAATGAACCTACTAGTTGGACAGATTAGTTGTATTCCAAACAGAGGAAATGAAGGGAAGAGCAAGATGAGGACCAATGAGCCACTGTCAAATTTAAATAAAGATCAGGTTCTATCTCAGTTTGAAAGCACATTTTTCTACCTTTCTGCCATGACAAATGGAGCAGCAATACAAACACTTGTAAGAAGCTGAGATGGAGAGAGCAGCACACAGTTGTGCCTGTGCAGTGCAGCTCCAAACACTGTTAGCACTTTTCAACAGTCCAACAGCTTCACAGAGGCCCACGATGGCTTCTGTGTTCCCGACCTTAACCTGCAACCATTTTACTACGAAACCATTTTACCATCATGATGAATGAACTGGAACCACACAGCTGAATGACGGGAAACTGCAAGAAATTTAGTGTCTAAACCAACACCTCTGTTGTTTGTATTTCAGTATAGCCACGCTCTGCAGTCTGCTCACTCTGCTTCCGGAGAAGAAACATGACTTCGTAGCAAAACTTGGACTTCAACTGAATTGGAGCACCTGGGGCAAAGTTTCTTTTCTTATTCTATTTCCTGAGGATACAGCTGAGTGCAACTTTCTGGCTTCTACAGTCACTTCTCAGATTGAAACAGATGCAGTTTTTCACTGAAAAAGATAGCTTGCAAGTAGAATTTCCGTTGCTATCCTTCTCCATTAGGAGAGAAAATTAAAATATCCTTCAGGAGGGAATGCATAACAGTTCTGTAAATTTAACAGGGGGTTTCTGCAAGCACTGAGGAATATCCTGAAAATATACTACGGAACAGAACGTGGTATCTTGGAAAAAAATAAAATAAAATAAGTAGGTTAATGCAAAAACAGAAACAAAAAAAAAAAACATTCTGTGATATCCATAGTGTTAGATGAGGATGGACCTAGCCAAGAGTATTTTAAACTTTGATCAAAACTGTGACTCAATTCAGGCAGAATTATGACCCCAGTGTAGCAAAAGTCTGAAATTTGTAATGACAATTAAAAAACATTATATTCCAAAGAGATCAGGAACCAAACAGAGCCAGGACATAGAATTCACCAAACCACAGCTGTACAAGTGAGAGATGATCAATCCACTGTAGCCTTACAAGCAGCCTATGAACCAGAACTAAAATTCAGTTGTGGTTGCAAAGAGAGGAATTCTAAGAACATGTAGGAAATTTAAAAGCCCACTTGCCATAGACTTTTAGTGACAGCTTGGTGCCAGTTTAGAATCAATCACAGAGTCAATCACAGAGTCAATCATAGAATTATGCAGGTTGGAATGGACCTCAAGGATCGCCAAGTCCAACCACAGCATAACCATAGTTTTGAGAATCTCAAGTAATGGACTTGCTTAAGAAAAACAGGACAACAGCAAACTGAACAAACTGCAGGGTTAATTTTCCACACTGTACGAGAGATGCTGACAGACAAGCCAATGGGCCAACTGGGAAAGAACTGGGACCTGCACCAAAAATGTACTTGTCAAGCAGTTGCAGATTTTTTTTAGCTGTTCTGGGATAAAATTGACGTGTTTTGACTGATGAATCATGAGCAAAGATTGCCCAGTGTGCTCGGTTTGAAATACCAGCTTCTACCTGTGTGTGCTGGAACACTCTGTTCTCTCCTCTGAGCGTTTCTTTGGCAAATCTGTTCTTGAAGTAACAGCTAAGCACAAATCCTTCAGGGTGCAATCCTGTTCCTCTCCAGCCCAACAGGGATATACCACTGAATCCAGCTGGGAACAGTAGCAAGCTATTAATAAGGAGACTTCATATACATCACAATTTTGCAAAATAGTCATTTCTTCACATGTCCCTTGCAGCATGTGGGGACAAAGACATTTAGTCAAATGTGTTTGCTGTCATCCATTACACCTGCCAGCATGTGACATTAGCTATCAAAATAGATGACAAACGGTGTGAACGTGGGGTGCCTGGTTGCTCCTTCTGTTGTTTCCAGACCTCTTTATCCCAAAGAATTGTACTTCTCTCCCCTTCAATCTCAGTACTTGCTGCTACTGTGGAATACAATGGTGATCAGACCTTGTCAGACAGAAGATGATGGTGGCAGCAGCATGGGCTGCCTTACGCCAATCTGTGTCACTGGTTTTATTGACTTACAGAACAAATAAATGCATATGTGTAACAGTTGGCATTAGGTTCTTACTTCTCTGCTCCTTCTATATGTTACAGGAAAACATATCAACTCACACAAACAGTGCTGTTTGAAATTTGAAGTGAAATCTACCCCCTTAGGTTGGCTGCAGCCACAGCCTAGTCAGCACGTGTCAGGGCTTTTAGCATTCACTGATGTTAGATGGACAGGAAAAATCACTAGAAATAATTTCAATTTATTTTATTTTATTTTATTTTATTTTTTTGGTCTCAAAAATGCCTTATCTTGGGGCCTCCTGTGCATGGTATAAAATTAATATGTGTAAAATTCATCTTAATTGCAAGATGAAAATGCAGAAACATGCAGCAAGGCCTGACTTTTGAGTTTTTTCAGGTCTCCTGCTCATGAAAAAGCACGTAAGTAGTTGTGCTTCTGCAAGAAAGGGTATCAATGGATCGCTCACACCTCGGGGAGCTCCACCAGCGAGCACTAGCTGGATGTTAGGAGACTTATAGCACTCTATAACTTCCTGAAGGGAGGTTGTGGTGAGCTAGGGGTCGGCCTTTTCTCTCGTGTACACAGTGATAGAACTAGAGGCAATGGTTTCAAACTGCGCCAGGGGAGATTCAGGCTGGACATTAGGAAATATTACTTCTCGGAAAGGGTGGTCAGGCATTGGAATGCACTGCCCAAGGAGGTGGTGGAGTCACCGAACATGGATGTGTTCAAGAGACGTTTGGATGTTGTGTTGAGGGATAGGATTTAGCTGGGGAGTATTGGTGATGGTTGGACTGGATGATCTTTTAGGTCTTTTCCAACCTTGATGATTCTGTGATTCTGTGATTCTGTGACTTTTGAAGTTGGCTTGGTGGTGAAGTCCAATCTCCTCATGCTCACAAATCTTGAGGGAATTAGCTAGCTCCACTAGTAGATAGTAGCTACTAAAGCTCTTTGTTCAGTTGGGTTAACACATCTATTTATTAATTTTACTAAATTTAATAACTAAACAAAAGTAATTGGATGGGAAATGTCCAATCAAAGACATTCTGTGAGTATAAAAAGCATTGTGTCATGTCAGCAGGGGATCCAACAGAAGTAACCCGATGTGATGTGACACAGCTCCAGCAATGTAATGTAACATGGCACCACCAAGTAAGCAAAAAAAAGCCCAAACATTTTATTTTTAGCTGAGATGGTCATTACCGTCCAATCTCTGATCTGAATGTTTTTTGACGGACTTAAGTGGAGTGAATACTGTTAGAATTTGGCTGATGTCATGAGTTTAATAGCTATTTGAATTATCCCAATCTTCCAGCAGCTCACTAAATTTTTAATCTTTTCTGATCACTATGAGACAAAAAAAGGCTTTCTTCTGAAATAATGGCCTAAAATGCTGTCACTGCAAACTCTCAGTATCATAGCATTTGGACCAAACTTTTCTAATATATGTCACTCAATATGCTTTTGAAAGTCTTGTGAGATTTTGAACAGTCGTGAGAGGAGCTGAAGACTGTGGCCTGGTCCTTGCTCCTCAGAGCAGCCTGTGGCAAACCAAGCTGAAGAGATGCAACAACAGCTATTCAGCTAACCCAGGTTCGAAGGATCAGCGAGGCAGTGCACTGATAGCTGCAGCTGTGCTAGCATCACTTGGAGCACTGGAGGTCACAGAGAGAAATTACACCAAGATGCAAACACACGGGCAAGCAATGGAATGAGGTCTTAGTGGGGCTCAGCTTTTCCATCAGGCCATCAGTGAGTGCACATCGGGCAACACAGCCCTACGGCCATGGGCTGCAGGGATTTCCTTCCAAGTTCCAGTGGCTCTGACCTTCTGAGAACAGCCCTTACTGGGTTCTACAAGGCCTGGCTGCAGATCTAGCAGGAGAAAATACTAAAATATGAGGGTGGAAGGAGGAGGCAGCAAACTTCTGCCTTTCTGTGAAACGTCCAGTAGGCTTCGGCATGAAGTGCAAGCTCAGCCCTCAGTTCAGATCAGCGTTACATCCAGTAGGTTCTGGCATGTAGCGCTTGCTCAGCCCTCAGCTCATATCAGCATAAACACTTCATCACAGCTGACACGCTGATATGCTAAATGAGTAAGTGCGGTGCACAAAGAGGTCACAGAGAAGTTAACTAAAGGGATTATAAGGGACAGTCAACACACTTCAAAAAGAAAAACCCTGATAGGTGCAGAAAACATGGTAAATGAGCCCGAAGAATGCAAACCCTCCGCCGTGCACTCCATTACAGCCCTGACAGTCCAGTTCCAAACAGTTAAATATGAAACTGTCAACAAGGGCCTGTCTTAATAACCAAACTTGAGGCCTTTTATCCTGGAAGATTTATGAAGTAATTTTAAAGAGGCCCAAGCAAACATCTGTCAATAAATTGAATGCCGGCTACAGGATTTACAAGCAAGACAAGAATTTCTCATTAAGTGCACATTAGCACTGTGGGGATCATAAATAGTAAGAGGGCAGGATGCTGAGCCTCTCAAGCTGTCATTAAAACACTATCTAAGAACTAATGAGGAAGTGATGGAAGGATACTAATGATCCCTCCGGCTCCTTTCATTCAGCAGCAAAAGAGGACTCTGCAATGAAGAGCTCCACTGGCACAACCAAAGGTCTACAGAACGACAAGGAGGTTTTTGGAGCACCTCCCAGTGCAGCCCAACCACTGCAATGCCATGGGCTGTGCACGGAGCAGCAAAGCACCATCCCGAGCTCTATACAAGATTTCTCTTACTGCCCTCATGTTAGCACTGATGTGGCAGGACCTCATCTCCAGTCCTCCAAGGGGGCAGACAAAGGTCTGTGACAAACAGCAGAGAACTGTGGGTGGCTCTGGTTCCCAAGAGCTGTCGTTAACATCAATGAACAGATTCCTTCTTGGTCTTTTTTCATGCCCTCCCCCGCTTCTCTCTGTCCATTCACCCATCTGCATACCTGCTGCTCCCCACAACAGCTCCACTTCGCTGTCTGCTCACCTCCACCCACAAGCAGTCCCTGACCTCCCTTCCCTGCCTCTCTGTCCTCTCCTCCCCATCTGTTAGTGCCCTTTCCCTGCCTTCTGTGTAACACAGCCCTACTCTCACGCTCTCTGCTGATGAATGTCTGATCACATACACAAAGTGGGGCAAACTCACAACCTGAGATTGCTGTCAGCTCAATATCCCAAAAGTTACAGAACTCATCAAGGGTGTGGGGATGTGGAGGGGCTGACTGAGTTCCTGTTCGTCCAAATTCAGAACACTGACTGATGTCGATGTTACCACATTCCAGATGACTGCAGCCCATCCCACTTCTGGCTATTCTGGAGAGGTGCCATCTCTACAGAGGTACCTCCTTCCCCCACGTTTTTTATGCCCATGACCACCAGCTGACACAAACCGCCTGATGACATCCTGATTAGTGACGACATGATTTTGAGACTCACTGACTACAAATCCGTTTGCTGATGGAAAAGAAAAAAAGTTTTCTAGATTGCTGTGTTTTCTGCCAAAATGGGAACCTTCCCCTTGCTGTGACCCTCCGCAGCACACGGACCAAAATGATTACTGAGACATAAAAAAAACCTATTTCTATCAATAAGAATTATTTCCTTTGGTCTATAGCACACTGGCACTTAAAGTATAATGTAGTTACATTTTTTTCTGTAATAGATGTTTTTACACGCTATTGGTGCCACAGATAGATGTCTCTTCTTGAGATTTTTGTCTGCAGAAGAAATCAAATGAATGTAACCAAAGTGCACATTAGGAGAAAGACATTATATTAATGAGTGGCAACACATATCAACAAGTTACTCTTCAGCTAAAAAACTCATTCAAAAGAAATATCATAGCTTAAGCCTTTAAGCATTCAGCTTTTCAAATGAGTTTGCCCATAAACAGTAATTGTTGATAACTTGTATTTAGTGGATAGTTCCTCAATAGCAAAATGAACTCATAAAAAGACAAACTAACTTTTCCAGTAAAAAACACTAAAGACAAATACATTTCAGTGCATTCAGGAACCAGATTAATATTCATACTTCAACCCATCTTCTTCCAATACTGAAATTTTAATGCAGTCCGGGGAAGCACGAGGAGCGCTGCTCCAAAAGTAACACCTCCTATTTTGCAATATTAGCTACAAAGTCAGAGGTGGATGTTGATGGTGTGGCAATAGGGGTTGAAGCTTCCCACCACTGTCCTGTTACAGTGGTCACCTCCATTGGTGCAGGTTGTTACGAGTGTGGCACACAGGCTCTTGCTCACTGCTGATGAAAATACATAGCTAATGGTGATGACTGTGTTGAAAAATGGCGTTTTGTAGCTGAGGATTTGCTCTATCAGGTGGTATGATTGTGCTCTTCGTTGTAGTTTCCATGGAAAGAAAAAGGAGGCGTTACTTTTGGAGTAACCTATGTAATAACCTGTACAAAAGGTTCAGGGCTAGCTTTTTAAAACAGACAAAATGCCTGAAATAAATGATGGGAAAATGCTGAATGCTATATCGAGTGATTCATTTTTGTCACCTCTTTGCTCTATGCAACTCAGGCTATATTCAGTCAGGCTGGTTTCCAATAGTTTTATTAACACTGAATCAACCAATGGGATCAATGTATTTAACTACTAGTCAGTGCAAGTCAGGACAGAAATTTCACCCAATCTAATTATTCCTTGTGATGTTATGGCAAGTATGGAAATGTATAATTACAGTGTAATTACACAGACATTGCAAATTCAGTAAGTTGTAAATTCCAGGCTATATTTCAATATTAGATCATTTGAGTGGGTTCAAAATTAGGCAAAACCTGTTTGCTCATCACTGATAATTATGTTGTCAACTTCTGTAAAGCCAGGCACCTCTAAGGAGCATCGAGCTGTTTAATCAGACAAGCCGCCTGACCTGTATGAGGATGAAAGTGAACTCCCCAATTACTGACTGGTTGTTTCTTTTGAAAACAATCATTTTGGTCCTATACGGCACATAAGACTGCTAGACAGCACCAGTGAGACTGCAGTGCTTGCAAGGACTTTCCTCTATTCCTCTGGGGATGCTTTGCATTTTGACAGAACAAAATGGACTTGCATGTGCGTGTAATCTCACATGGTGCTCTAGATGGGACTGTGTCTAGAGGGTAATTTTTTGCTTGTTTGTGGCTAAGTGTCACTTAAAGTCTGATTATCTTACTTTACCCCAGGTAGAGAAGTTTGAAACTATTGACTGATTTACATCAGAAAGACTGGAATCAAATCACTGACCTTCTGCAGAGAGAAAACGTTTGCAGCTCAAGTAGCAAACCTAAATCCTAAGGCAAGGAAAACTCCTACTGCAAGAAGTTACAATAGTGTCACTGCAAGACGCTGCAAGAACATCTTTAAATGCCATTGGACGTAGGAACAGCAAGATGTAGTGGAGTTAGCTCTACTTGCACATGCTAGCTGTTGGCCAAATGCAGGACATGTAGATAAAGCTGTATTTTAAAAAGCAGTAAGGAAGAGTATCTATTTTGATCTGTTCCTGTAAAGCCCACCCTGCTTTAAGCTTTTTTTGTTTTGTTTTATGGGGAAAAACGCCTACAAGCTTCCAAGCACACATCCATCTGCTGACCCAGCTGTGGATGCTAATATACATAATGGAAGAGAAATTTCCTGTTACAGATTCTTCTGTAAACTGCAAATCTCAGTCCTTTGTTTTAGATACTGATTCAACAATTTTAGTATCAATAATTAAAGCAAATTCATTGCTTTCAGAAAGGTCTCAGGCGATAGGTTTTGGGTGGAAAATAGAACCAGGCTTTCTTGTTTCTTCTTAATGGAATAAAATTGATGCTGTTTTAGGTGAGGAAGGAAAGTAAGCTTTAATATGAACTTTATCTCATGATAGAGTGGCAAAAGATTTTTGTTTGTGTTGCATTGCAATTCTCAGGGGGCCTTAAACAGCAGCGATATGCTTGGCCATGTGGAGCCTTCCTTAACAAATACAGTGGTGTAAAGGTGCCTTTACTGCCTCCCAGGATCAGGCCTGTTTCATTTAAACATACACTTGTTTTATGGTAGATTGAACCAAATTTCTAATTATGAAGCACAGGCCTGGTTTTCACTTAATTGGATAAAAAACAAGTGTCAGCTTACCTCTGTTACTATAAATTAATGTTATCAGACTTGCCAACTTATGAGACTGAGATTGTAGCAACTTTAGATATGCTGAAAAATTAATCTATCATGTGAGGAACCCTGCAGTATACTTTATCTCACATTTCTTGCTCCAATTCCTTCTCTTATATGTTATCCTCATTTCTTGGCCTTGGCAGGTTTGGGCGGCGGGGCAGTAAATATCAGAGCAGCCTCTTCTGCTTTCCTGAGTGTCCAATATGGCTTTGGTTGTTCGTGGGAGCTGAAACTTCAAAGCTCCCAGGGCTGGAGTCAGAACGTGCTCATCTAAACCACCTTCCTGACTCTGCAAGTTGGGCTAAAATTAGCAGTTGGGGATTTCAAGCACTCCCACTTCTGATTAGGCTGAGAACAAGATCTTCTGCAGCACTTCAGATACTTCTGTTTCTGTCATTAACTGAAAACCAGAAGTTTAAGAATTTACATATTATTTTCCCTGAGTACAAATGCCAGCTGCAGGGCCGCTCACTGGGTCACCTTACTGGGAACTGCTGCAGTTTATGTGCAGGACAGATGCAGGGATGCTCTCCCCATCCTGGATTGTGAGGCTGCCATCAGAATTTCATCTTCAAAACCGCTTCTGCACCAGCTTCTCTTTTTGTGATGTATTTCTAGCTCCTTCCTCTGCAGTACAGCAGTGTTAACTTCATCCCCTGCTTTCATATGTATTATTAAGAAAATACTTGCCTACCCTCACTTCATTAGCGACAGCCAGTGCTGCTGCTCTGCAGAGGAACGGTTGCATTCATGACCTGGGAGCAGAGCAGGTGTTCAGGTGGCTCACCTACATGTGCTTCACCCAACTCTCCCATTTCTTTAAGCTTTGAACATTTCCTTTATTGTATATATCAAGTAAAGTAGGAAGGAAGTAAAGTAAGTTTTACTATGAATGTTATCACATTTATTGAGAAGAAGAGATGCTAATTTTGCTTAGCTGATAAAATGACCTTAAAGGGACTGTAAACGCGATTTTCACCCTTTCAATGCCTTCTTCCATTGCTGCACAGTACAAAGTTGTCTTTTATGCCTGTAGTGCATATGCACCTTCTGTCTTAATTCCAAAGTCCAAGTGTATCTTCTTGATCTATTTATGCACAATGAACACGGTGAATATTTTTTACTTTTTGCAAGAGCCTTGCTGGGCTGATGAATAAAATCCCATAGACTCTAATAAACCACAGAAGGATAACTTAGAATTATGTCCCACAGAAAGCCCAAGTAAATAATAAAAACATAAATATACTGGCAAGCTAATGTTATCCACTGCGGGAGACATTTGGAAATGAGAACCTACATCTGTGCACAATAGCACATGTTCAGCTGCGGATCTCTTTGCATTCACACATGTGAGAGGAGGAATGGATTTAGTGCCTGCTCTGCACACACGTCCCTACCGTCTGCTTTCCACACCACGAGGATTTACTCCTGTTTGTTAAACCAAGGTGGGTATACTTTCTTTCCTATATTAGTCAAGTGCAAATGAATGAGCAGAAACAGATTAAATGGCAACTCTAATTAAGCAGCTTATATGTCACAGCACACTAACGTCAACATATTGTTTTAGCTACAGCGAATTATCAGTACTAAAGTTCTTTAACTGGTAGTCTAAATTTCCTCATTATTCCAGCTAGGGACAAAAGATTAGACAAAGAAATAAGAAGGGCAAAGGTGCTTGATTACAAACAACACTGTAATGAATAGCATTCTGCATTTCTGCACTCTCCCAGGGCCTCACGTCCCCACGCTGCAGATGCCCAGCGGCCGCTGGATCCCACCAAGCAGGGCAGGGATTTCTGCAGCACCGAACGGAGCTCCAAGCAGGAGGGCTGGCGGTCCTTTGGATGGGTGTGAGCACGGGTTGTGTCACTGCTTCACAGGAAGCTTTTAATGCAGGCCAGGAGGAGAGTTTGGGGACGTGCATGTCAAGGCCTGGGCTGGCGGAGTGCTGAGCAGCAGGCAGGGTTTGCAGCCCGCAGCCCGGCTGTGAGTGCCGCACGTTCCGTCCCTGCACCTTCCCTACCTCCCTCTGGACTGCTGTTGTCTGCCTCCAGATTTCCACAGCAACAAGAGCATAAAATTCACTATCTGGCCTTTAAGGAGCTTAATGGGGAGACCTTCAGTGCGCACAGTTGTTCTGCTTTTAACTTATTTTTGCAAAGCAGGTATATTTCCAACCTAGAATTAGAGAGAGTGGCCTCGGGCTAAATTGCAGGGAGTCCCAAATGAGTGAACCCTTTGAGGGGAGAAGCACTGAAGAAGAAAATGAAGATGACAAGGCTGTTGCTTCTTAATAAACATTATCACATTTTCACCATGCATTATTTATTACTTTTCTTTCACTGATTTATGTTCTAAAACATTTAATCTAATATGTATAACTATATACATATATACATACATTTAATTCCTTTTTTTTTCCTAAACAAATTTCGAGTTTTTTCTTTTTTGCATTAAATTAAATGTTAATCGTGGCAAACATTTCTTCTTTTTCCAATCAGAATATAAACAGGATTAAATTAAGGGCATTTGACTGAGCGCTGTAATGTGATGCATTTTCTGGAGTTAAAGGTGGAACACTGCAATCAGCCTTAGTGATGCTACCTGTGCTGTCTGTGCTTTCTCAAGCCTTGCTCTCTGCTAGCAGTTTGCAACCTGCTTTTGTGTCAGGAGGGGAGGGAAAGTTATTAACATCTTTTGCAGCCTACACAAAACACAGTCTATGAGCTCTGCTCCCAAAATGACAGAGAAGAGCTTGGGTGAGCCCAGCCAGCAGCGCCGACAGTCAGTCAGAGCCCCTGCAGCGCCCCGGGCTCCAGCAACGGCTCGGCTTACGTTTGGGGAGAGCCACAGAAAGTCGTAATTCTCCTGCCTGAACGAGAGGAAGGACTGGAAGGGACCGCAGCCACCACCACGAGGTGCTCTGACAAGTGTGGCGATGCAGCTGTGCCACGTGTAGGCGCTCGGATGCGCTGCGGGTCGGAAGGTGCGGGGCGCCGGCAGGGAGGCGAAGGCGGCTCTGGCTGCGCGGCGCCGCACGGCTGTTCGCACACCTCGCCGGGCTCCGTCCGCACACAGCAGTCGGACCCACGCCCGGTTCTGTGGGGTCACGCAGTTCAGAGAAAACTGCTGGCTGTTACTTCAGCAGTGCTCGCAACAGGCGAGAAAGGTCAACTTCTCCAGCACAGAACTCTCCTCTCTTCCACTTTACTTTAGACAGACTATTTTTATTCTGAGATCTCCTGCTGTCCAGTAAATATATAACTTTGTTACTAACCAAGCCTGCTCCAGAATGATACCTTTGTGGACACTAAAAACAATTTAATGGCATGTCACAATAGCAATTCACTCTGCTAATAGCCCGGCTCAATAATACTATATTGCATAAACCTCCTTCAGTCTTCTGACAAATAATTCACCTTTATGCACTCTGCAGCAAGCTCCATTTCACTAACAAATATATTTCTCCCTTATACCTACAAATAAATATCCAGCATCTTCTTACTGTAACATCAGCTGTTCCTGCGGATGAGGTCAGCGGTGCCGTATTTCTACCACGAATCACCGATCTCCATCATCGCCTCAGAGACTATCAGTTTTTAACTGGCACATCAAATCATAGAGAAGGGTGCGGGGAATAAAATCGTGGGAAAAATATGTACATTTTGATATGTCTCACAAGCAGCAGCAGTGAAAAGTTTAAATACTCTGTATGTCAGGGCAGCCTTAAACAAATGTTTATGGGCTTTGCTTTTGCAAGCATAAGTATTTGGGTAAGCACAAAGCTCAAGATGTCTCTTGCTTAAAATGCAGCGAAAACTCACAGAGCAGGCAGGCATCCTCCTGCCATTCTGCCTCCTGCCTTTCTGTTTTGAGACCGGCTGCTCAAGGAGAGATCTGTTGGGTCTGCTGCAGAGTAGGAGAGCATGCTTCCAAGCTCACTGGGGTGAACTGCTGCCTTGCTGTGGGGGCAGAGCTGTACACGCTCTTCTGAAAGCACAGCAGGCTCTGAAGTCAGCACGCCTTTTGTCTTTGCGTGGTGCCCTGCTGAAGGCACGTCCACATATCCTCTCCATGGCTGCACCAACCCACCTCAGAACTCCACCTGCAGCTTTCCTTAAGCAGAGGCTTGGTGGCCTCCCATGACATGAGTTTTGTGTTCTCAGTCTGCTTCCTACCGTCATTTAGGAGAAATTCTCAGGGTGGGTTTATCAATCACATCAGACTAATAATGCAAATAATGCAAGCCTCATGGGGGCACAGAGCATTTTGTCTACATTTTTATTTTGCTATGCGATCAGCTTACACTTCCCTTCCTAGAAATGAGACTCCAGTGATATGCTTAGAAATAGGATCCGTTATCAAAAGCTGTTGTTTTTTTTCAAATGTCTGTATAGAATCTGCTAAATAACAATGGATTCTGCTCCTTTAAGAGCCACTCTAAAATGCTGTGGCAGAAAAAAGAAGAAAAAAAAAGGAAAAAAAAGGCCATTTTTGTAGAAGAAACTATTTGTATCAAATATCATGAGAAAATAAGTGCATCATGACAATTTTGAACATCTTTTATGATTTGATTGTCAGTAACGAGGCCCACAGGAGAGTGATAAATGTGCAGCACGAAAAATATCTATTTCACTTTAGATAGCAAATTATGCAACTCAGTGCTTGATAGCACTTGGCAAAATACAAATGTAGTTGAATGGAATTGAAATTGTTGCTCTTTGCCTAAGACACAGGTAATATCACCAGGGGTCCTGTCTTTAGATATTTATAAGAGCTAAGAGTTTAAGTAATAGTAGCAGTAATACAAAATTACCTTTAAACATTGAAAACATTTTTACTTTGTTACAGGGTGTAATTTACACTTTTTCTCTAATGGCTTACATACTGGAAATGATATACTAATGCAATTTTTCAAATTTAGTTTCCTTTTTGTGTTCTAAAATTATATGCTCTCTCTTTTCCCTGTTTGTCACTTTTCAGACTCCATTTAATTCCATGTTCATAGAGTTTCATAATTTATCTACTTGTCATAAAAGTTTTCTAAACTTTAAAAAATACAAAATACTCCCTATAAACTCGGAAAAAAAATGCTTCCAGTTCAACTTTCGGAAATTTTTCAATTTTGTTCTGAACTATTACCATACATTTTGTTGTTGCTGTGAGATTTTTCACACAGTGACATCAAGCAAGGGAAGGAAAAAATGATCAGGGAAGAGATTCACTCAAACCATTTATATTAACCTGTCACTTCGCTTATAGATTTATATTCCTGCTTATCCTACATAGAAGCATAGGAAGATAAATATAAGACACTGCTGTATAGCTGAGCCTTAGCACGGAATGGGAAATGAATTTTCTACTCTATGAGAACTTTCAAGATTTTAAAATTTTTGTTTCTCCAAACCATGAAGAAAAGGTTATATCATAAACTAAAAAGGAGAAGAAAGAGAAAAGGCCATATTAACCCAACTGTTTACTTTTGACAATTTAAACTCATTTTTTCCTGGCAGCGATGTTTCCATGCACTCATTTATTTGTCTGACAGGAGTCTTTCTTCCAACCAGCTCCAATTGTGGAACCAAGAGCTGTTACTACTTAAGTAACATGAACCCAGGCTATGGATGGAATGTCTCTTTCAAATGTTCCAAATGACACTGCTCTAACCAAATTTTCTCACACAAATAAATTATCTTCCAGTTCATCACCCAATGAAAGTTCAATGCACAAAACCTCATTCTGTGCCTCACTGTCTCTCCCTAACCATTTCTAATGCTGTCTGAGTCCCTCTTGATCAAGAGCCCTAAGAAAGTTACAGGAATTGCCCAAATGCCAGCTCCTTACTAGGAAATCTTGTGGGGCAGGGATCCAGGAGTGGTTAAGGGCCTCACCCTCCTCATCCTCTCTGTCCTCCCATCTTCAGGGACGTGGCTCAATGAAATAATCTTGGCATGGTGCTGTGCCCTCCTCCTTCCTCCACCTCAATGCAGCAAGAGTTCCCTCACCCTGTACCCCTCTTGTACTCCCAGCATCCCCAGGCCCCAGTGATGCCCTCACACCTTGAACAGGCTGAGCCCAGAGTTGGAGAAGTGGGGACTGCCAGCCCATGCCCTGCCCACAGCTAGAGCAGAAGATGAAGCAAGACTGGGGTCAATGCAGATCATTCAGTGGGTAAAAATGGGCGTGCAGTTCTTCAATTGATATCTAATTACTTGTTCGTTTGTTTGGATTTTTTTTTTCCCTAGCTTTGTGTGCTGTTTGAATCATAATGATATCATCAGGTCATGAGCATTGCCATTGGACATGGATGCACATGCAAACGTGGCCAGACAGCCAAGTTGCACTCTACGTAACTTCTATGAGAACAAGCTAAAGATAAGAAAAAGAAAGAAAGAAAGAAAGAAAGAAAGAAAGAAAGAAAGAAAGAAA
>JAPSGF010000017.1:11004141-11053729 GCA_035772895.1 Perdix hodgsoniae | reverse complement strand
GAAAGAAAGAAAGAAAGAAAGAAAGAAAGAAAGAAAGAAAGAAAGAAGGAAGGAAAGAAAGAAAAGATTAATTGCAACATATAGTAGAAATACAGGCGCAGACAAGTGAAGTACAGGTTCTGGCCATCTGCAGTTGTTAAAAGGCTCAATTCATATTGCATATGAGAAGAGGTGCTAGCCTCAGTTCACAGCCAAATTTTAATGTTGGTAATTCCCTGCATTCCCCTAAAAATTTCAATTTGACACACTGCTTTATTCCTTTTGGCACTGACTCTTGTGCAGTGTTGCTCTGCTCTGTTGAGCAGTTGCCTTTTTCACCCTACATATGACTTTTCAGCAGTAATGGACAATGTTATTGTCAGGTCCTAAAAATCCATCACCTGCATCTTTTATTGCTTTGCATAACTTTGTCTGGAGTCCAGCGGAGCTTTCGTTTTTTTCATATCTGTTATTCTTATCTTTCTGGCATCAAATTCCAACTTCCCGGGACCTCTGTGGGCCTGGCCTTTTTCCAAACAAGGCAGGAAGCTAGACAGTCTCCCTTAATATTCCATTTCATTTATATGTAACTGCAAACTCACAGAAAAAAAAAAAATCCCAGAAAACTGAAGAGAATTTAAACAGCCTAAAAAGCTCATAGGTGATTACTGGGATTAACAAAAGCACTGCAGAACCAGGAACCCAAAGTGAACAACTGCAACTCGGCTGAACAATTGTGCAGTATTTTTATGAGAGCATGCACACAAGACTGAAGAAGCTGTAAAGAAGGCATTTAAATGACGAGGGCATTTGCAACCCCAATGAAACTGTCATGGGAGAAGCTGTTGACAAATTAAAGCCACTACTGCTACTCTTACATTAGCTTTTGTGTCCCAAGCACATCTTGAGGCGATGTCTCGTGGCAAAACTCTTACCTGCTTAAGGGCTTATTTGAAATGGAAGAACCTTACATTAATATATAGTCCTGTTGGGCTACAGCTGGGAGGGTCTTTTGGAATAAATAGATCAGTGTTCTGCCTGAAAAGAATTCATGTTCTTAAATATTCTCATCTTATAAATAAATAATCTGTTAAAAATATTCACCAGATGATTAGTATGGATACCTTATTTACATTTCAGCAGGTTTTTGCAGATCCTTATGATTGGATTTTTTTTTGCTCTCAAAGGGAAACCTCTTGAACAACATTCCAAGTATCAGCACCTCTTATTCTGAATTATTATTATTATTATTACTTTTTAAGCAAAATGCTACAGTATCATTTCTAAAAGAGCACATTAGAGGAAATCCAACAGCAAACTCTCGAGGATGAGAATAACTGATGGTCTTTTTGGTCAGAACTGTGCTCTACATTTCAGCACTGCATTGAGATTCAGACCAGAGTTCTGCCCACAGTACCCTGATCACAGGCACTTCTCACTGCAAGAAGGGACAGCATTTAGAAGAAGACTGCCTCTGTCACTAAGAAAAACAAATACCTTGAGTTTCCCAAAAGACACAACAGCTCACACTTTCACTTGAATTTCTGCCCTTTTTCTAAAATAATTGCAGCTAAAAGTCCAGAGTTCTAGACACTGTAACTTGAGATCTTTAGGAAGATAAACCTCTTTGAAATAACATTTAAGATCTACTTCAACATTCTCTTCCTCTAACACAAAAGAAATTTAAAGTTAAAGCTGAAAATCTGGCTGGAAACCATGTCCTCAAATCAACCTACCTCTCCTTAGCTTTGCAGGGAATCTCACACACTGTACTAATGCCATATGTGCCACAACACACAGGAATAATGGGGTGAGCTGAGGACAGTGTCACACCATACTGAGTTACTCTTAATTCAAAATTTCTTCCTTGCTTTTAAGAGTGCAGCTCAGATCCTTGCCAAAATTGCACTTTTTTTTTTTTTTTTTAAATATACAGTGAAAAAAAAATGCAGCATGGAGAGCACACAACTTCTGGAGATGAAAAAAAAAAGAAAAAAAAAGTGTTGCTAAAAGTGGGATGAATTCACCTCTTAAATGTGTGTCAACTGGAGAAAGCCTGAAAGAAAGTAAAGGGAGAAAAGGTAAGCTGATGAGGAGCAACAGATTTACACCTAAGAAACAGGCCCAGATTTCTGAAGTCCCCAGGCAGACCCAAAATGAAATCAGGTTATGCCTCAAAACTGAATGGCACCCAGCATTTCAGGTTTGCTATTACTGGATACCAGCAGCAAAGTGGAAAACACAGACAGCCCCTGAAACACTCCAAGTGTACAGCATTTTAATTATTCCGGTGCAGACTTCAGCAGTTTCAGAGGAGCAACATGGGAGAAAAAAAAGAAAGCGCCGTCTGATTGTTTCCATTCTCCTGGTTTTGCACCTTTGCTGCATTTCCTGACGTGTCTTTCAGGAGCAGGGAGCAGATCTGGAGCACTGAGATCAGAGATGCTCCTCAGACACACGGAGAGTTCAGCGCAGGTCGGGGCTGTGAGCTGCCCTGCTGTGGGGTGGGAACAACCTGCTCACACTGGTCCTGTTCCCAGGCACAGGCAGATTCTGGGTCTCTGGCATCACTTCAACCCAGATTCGCTTTCTCCATGAAGTCATAATTCTGCTGCCGTTTGCTGTTTGCACAGACAGGCTTCAGTCACAGCTTTGCCTAGATTTGAAGAAATGTTTGATACAATAGTTTCATCCAACTCCACTTTCAACTGCTGATCTGAAAGCCCCTTTCCTTCTGAATCTTGTCGCGCATTTTTTAACTTGTGTCATTTCTT
Source organism: Perdix hodgsoniae (assembly GCA_035772895.1). NCBI lineage: Eukaryota > Metazoa > Chordata > Aves > Galliformes > Phasianidae > Perdix > Perdix hodgsoniae. Next base: position 11,050,976 of record JAPSGF010000017.1, on the reverse strand, counting down.
ATTCAAGCTCCCTTCAGATTTAGTCTCATCTGAAGGCAGAATCAAGCTCTCTCTTTTCCTGGGAATGCATAGGTTATGTGACAAGATACACAAACAGTTTTGATCATCGGTAAAATGTACTGCTGCACAATATTGCAGTTTAATTAGCAGTAAAGCGAAATGAAAACTGTTGTATGGTGATTGTAATACGGCTTCAGAGGGACTGGGGAGGGACTCCTGCAAGGTTCTTCATTTAATGGATGGTATTTCTATACTTATCTATGGCAGCAAAAGGGTGTGGGGATCTTTTTGGAAAAACTTCAGACAAGAATTGACAGGAATATTTTCAGTTTCTTTGACACTTGAAGAGCAGCTTAACTTTTGTGCTGCATACCTTTTATGGTAAAATGTGATTTTTCTCCTACTGCTCGTGAGCAGGACTTCTTTCTGCTTCAGCGAGTTGTTTCCCTAATTTTGTCCTGCAAGGGCAGCCCTGCACTGCTCCTGCTGGGCTGATTGCATGATCCCTCCTGAATCTGCTGTTGAAGCAGCTGAGGGAAACGAGGTTGACCTGAAACAGATGAGGAATGGCTTCACAAGACTGCCTCCTATGACCTCAGGGGTCACCAAAGATGGGGCAGCTCCAACTGCAAGGCAGAGGGAGGACCTAAAAGGAGCCCTTCTTGTTTGCTGTCTAGAAACTGACTTCCAGGTTCACTTTTCCCACACAGCCCCCTGCTTTCAGCTCTTCAAAATAGCTTTGCATAGCCTGTAGCAAAGAAATGCAACACTCAGAGTACTGCAAAGCCTGGCACATACCTGGGTGTGCTGATGTGGATGTTGTGGCCTGGCAGAAATTCGGCTGTTGGCTCTGTAATGCCATGGAAATGTCCTGTGCAAAAAAATTTGCTCTCTTCAGCTAGACTAACCTCCTGAGCCCTGCTGACCTATGCTGATTTATTCAGGAGATCACAGAACTAGGGCTAAATGAGGCTGATTTGGGACAGCAGTCTATTAGAAATGACATTGTCTACTATTAAAGTAATAGCAAGCAGTAGGAAGACAGTAATCATTGTAGCATAACTGCTCCCTTTCTTTCAAGGCATAACCTCACCTCAGCAAACAGGGCTGCTGACATTTGGAGGAGACAAAGAGGAGCCACGAAGAAGAGCAGGTCCCACACAGAGATGGGACTGAGCCTGTTGTGTGGCAGTGCCTGTGCTGGGTGAAGCAGAAGTGCTGTTGGTTGGAATGAAAGACGAGGGGATACTCGAGGGACTCTGCTGCAAACAAATGATCTCACCCCAGGCTCACTTTCTTCTCATAGTGAGCAAAAATCTGCAGAATGAAGGGCAAAGTCTGACTTGCAATCAATCTTCATTAAGAGTCAGATTCTTTCACTTCGGCTCTATAAACAGTATTTTTGTGAATTAAAAATAACATCATGTTAATTACAGCTCTGCATTACCTTCTCTTGTTACGGCATGTTAGGCATACTCCTACTTTACAGACTGCCAATAACTCTTCACAATTTAGATTTCCTTTGGAGCTTCCGCATTATGGTTCCATCCTCAGTTAAAGAAACGGTCCTTGGAGATAATGGCACATCAAATATGCCCTCAAAGTTCTGTATCTCCTGCTTTCCAACCTGTGCCATATTGCGCATGAGATGAAATGGCACAATATTCCAAATCTGCCATCTACTGCAGAGTGTCATTTTTGAAACTGTTCCAAATTTTCTTCTGTAGTGATCCATCATTATATCAGGTTCAGAAAAACAGAAACTCTGTAGTCTTGTATTATATTCCTTCATTCTCAAACCTAGCTAAAGCTTCTGCCCTGGAAATTCAGCCCCTTGGTTGTCCTTGTGTACTAACAGTTGGGGAGTGTGCAATACGGATTCATGCTGCACTCACACAAAGCAGTGTCTATGTCCTGTGATTGCATATTAGCAAATTACGTCTACTGGGTCCTCACATCATCTTGGTATGTTGCCCATGAATTCCAGCAACACACGGCACTGAACTTCAGCCAAGACACACACGGCTGGGTACAGCTCAGTGCGAGCCCAATGGCAGCGTGGTGCAGACCCACAGCTGCCTCAGAGTCGGTTCCTATGGGGACCCTGAGGGGCCAAGAGGCAGGCTGCACCACAGGAAGAGAAGGAACCAAAGGCAAGTCTGTGCCTGTGAGCCCACAGAAGGAATTCACTTCGTATTAAACCTGCCAGGAACTTGGGACAGTATAGAAGTCCAGCATGGGCTACTGACACCCAGCGATGTTCGTTGTTCTGAAAGCACCAGCACCAGTAAGAGAGTTTATCTCAGGTTTTAGTAAGTCTCGTGATGCACTTTTAAAATCTAAAGCTCATAAGGAAGCAATACTCCATCCTCCGTACATTTGTAATGCCTTCCCTGGAGCCAGTCCCTGAAAGCAACATTTATGAACTTGTTTTAATTGGACCCAGGTGACCTTCTTGATACCCAGGTCAGCATGTGGTATGGAGAGCTGCATTTTGATGCTAGGATGCAGTTTCCCAATGGAAGTTGTGAAATTCACATCTGTAAATTCCGTTTTGGGCATCTAACCACAAAAATTGTCGCTAACGACAGGAATGAGATGGAATCAAGACATTACATGTCAGCATAATTTTCCTCTCCCTCTCCCCCACTCCAGTGCACATTCAGATTTCACAAAACTTTGGTAGGAATTTCCATTACTCATTCAGCAGTAACCCATCTTTCAGAAGGACTGCTTTATTTGCAGCGCTCACTACAAAAGACTGAAAATCAGGATTTTTTTTCTTCTTTTGCTTAAGAGGTGAATTCATCATTTCATGCCTAATGCACTTGTATAGAATCAGACTACTTACACATACGGGTGCAGGCCCAAAGCAGTCTGAAGTGGACATAAACACAAATCTATTCACTACATAATTCCATTTGCTGCAAACCTTTTTACACATGAAGTTTGAAGTGCAGAGGGACTGCAGTATATTGGTGCATAGAAACACAGGCAGTCTACTTCAATGAATTCCTAACGAGGTAGAATAAGCATGAATTAGAGCTACACAGGCTGTTTGCAAATAAATATAAATATTAAACAACACAGAGACAGACAGCCCTGTGAGCCATTTGGGTAGAACAGCAATGAGTGCCATACAAGGATTTGTGTAGATAGGTAAGCGTGTTGAAAAAGCCTCGACTATGAAACTATTTTAGATGGAGAAGCCGGAACTTAATGCAGAAAGAGCAGAGCATAAGGGAATAAATAAGCAAATTTCACAGAAAGAAAGAGTGAAAGAAAGAATGAAAGAAAAAAAAAGCAAATTCCCCTACAGGTTTAGCTGATATTGTCAACAAGCATCATTCTTACTGCTCTCTCAGTATATGTCAAGTCCTCTATTGCTTCTAATCTGTTGTAAGCTATATTCTCCATAGACAGATATAACACCAGAGGAGAACATTAAGACCACCTATTCATATTTTTTTGACATCTGAAGTACAGTCAGACCTCAGTAGGACTTCAGCTTTGGCACAGAGCGAATCTGTGATCTTATCAAATATGCAATCCCACATAAAGCAACTGCTGAGCTGCACAAGAGTCACATAAATATTAAAACGTTCAGAATGGTTAACTCATCAAATGAGCTGCCTATCCGGACAGATGGACGGAAGGACTGAGGAATATATCACGCAGAATCTTGAATTCAGACTGTGCGAAGGAAGTGCTCTAAGAATGAGACAAGCACGTACCCCAAACCGCACACTCCCTACATATGTGGTCATCGCTGCCTTTTAATCAAGGAAGCTTTAAACCGAATTTCCCTGGAGTGTGATTGCTAAGAAGAACATGATAGAGGGGTATGTGTGAGGGTGCCGATCAGAGAGCCGATATATTTCAGACTGGTATGAGCCTGCAGTGATCCTATGGGGAAAAACACAAGCAGAGCGAAGATGTGTTATTCTGTAAACAACACATGAAGGCTATCCAGGGAGCAGGGACTGCAGCATTTTCCATCCTCCTGCCCATGCAAGCAGGTGGAGCCATTTTTTTCCAAAACTAAACACATTCAAACGAGGACCATTACTAAACTGCTCAGAACATTCAGAAAGACAACAGCTCACGTAAATTAAACTGTATTAGGTGGTATTTTTTGTCCGCTTGTTATGAGTGGAGCCGAGCATCCGACACATGCATTTATTGATTTAACCTCAAAAAGAGAAGATAATAAACATTTTCCTGAGAGGAGGCAGGAGGCACTGTGATGCACATGGCAGCTTCCCAATCCGCCCCACTCCCCACACAGGGCAGTGCTGCTGAGTTCGGACAGGGCATCGCACAGGGCATCGCACAGGGCATCGCACAGGGACTTCCCTCTGCCCCACATCAGGACAGCTGTGCATACCTCTGCATCAGCATCCCCATGGTGCTGAGCACCGCTTGCAGAGATGGGCTTATTTTAAGTCTCAAGGGAGAGCAAACAAGGTGCGCTCCATCCCCCCGCCTGCCATCCCCACATCCGATCCACGCGGCCCTCTCTGCCCAACGGGTTCCTGCTGAAGGAATGCTGCTGCCATGGGCGGCCGAGGGGACGCGGCGGGGAGCAGCCTGGCAGTACCATCTAGTGGGTGCTGCCTCGCACAGGCAGTGCTTCCAGGGAGGAAGGGAGAAAGAAGGACAGAGAGCAGAGAAATAAAACATTCTTTATCACTGTTCTTGACAGGTATTATATTGTACTATAGTGCCATTTGTTTAGTTACTGCTACAGCAAGTGCTGTGCAGAAATCTTATAAGCAGCCATATGGCACCTCTGAATGAAAGCCATTATGCTTTTATGAGTAACCCACACTGTCTCTGCGAGGGGAAAGAACCTCCGTTTTCACCAAATGTCATTTTCCCATTCTGAAAGGAAGAAAATATTTCTGACTTCCAGCGAACTCCGCAGAGTGGAGCAGAGCCCCTCCAGGCAGCGCGGGCAGCGCTGAGCCCAGCACAGCATCCCACGGCCACCAGGCCTCTGCTTCAGCGCTCCTGCTTCCCAGCCGTGCCGCGCCAAGCAGCGCTGCTGGTATCTGATACCGCTCTGTGGTTACTGCTTCGTTAACGTTGTGCAGGATCCCGTCTGTTGCATTTGACAGCCATTGTCCAGCCGTTCTCAGCATTATTTTTAAAGAGAGTAACAGACCTTTGGAAATGGAAAACACGTTCCCTAAACGGTAAAAATACCAAGTCGTTAAAAATTCCTAATACCTGAATGAAATATCTGAGCTGTGCCTCTTAAATTAACACCGTACTTTCGCTGTGTAGAGCAAAAGCTTTTCTAGGCATTGGAAGAAAAACACTTTCTTCTCCACTAATTTCTATTTCCAACCCTTCTGTATTGCATTAGAAGTGGTACACTGTGTTCTGGGGATTGGGCTGTTAAATACTGAATAAGGGTCTGCGACTTGTGAGTTGGGAAGTCACAACCAAATCAATATGTGTGAAAGGAAGAGAAATATTTCTGCGCCACATATAGGGAACTCAACTTGTTTTAAAGCTGCATGTTGTATGCCTAATTTGCATGTAAAATGATGGTGATTGCAGACACAGTTGCAGAAAATGCAAATGCAAATTAGGCATGGAAAGAGGAAATATCTGTGTGTGGTGGCCACTCAAGGCATCATTCCCCAGTCCACTTTGGGCACACGTATGTAGATTACATCTATTTGGTTCGTTTTTATGTTTTATACATTGACTTTATTTATCAAAAGAAAAATAAAGTTCTAAATAAAATAAAGCCTGTAAGGAGACACTTTGTAAAAGTAATCTAAATAATCTCACTTTACTGCTCCAGATAATTAACACTCTTCAGCAAGAACTTTCCTCTAAATATCAGTCTTCTTTTTAGAGAGATTTGCCATTTTACTGCATTCATTATGTACACCGCACTAAAGTCAAGCCATGTACCAGAAATACTGCAGGGATCACGCGGAATGTAATTGCTCTAATGCTTTGCATATTTATGTTTGAGACCTTTTTATGAAGTGTTACTTTAAAAAAAGAAGGATCAGTTCATCTTTAAAAGGGAGTGATTGATTGCTGCCAGTCAGGCATTCCTTCATTCTTGGCTCCTCTCTTAGTCTCTGTAATAAGTTTTTCACGAACACCAGCCCGCTATTAAAGAACGGTATTCATCATAAGCCAAGCAGAGAGGAGGCAGACTTTGATGGGCACAATACCATATTTCAATCTACAGTGTCCTTTTTGTTAAACTTGATCTGCTGCCTCATTAGCGTTGAGCAAAAATACACAAAGCCTTTTGTAAATATTAATCAGAAATGTACAAAATCCCTTTCCAGACTAAATGACTTATTATTGGGCTCTCTCCAGGTGATAATATCTAACTAAAAAATTCTGTTTGCCTAAACTGTGGGAGAAAAATACCTTTTTTTATGTACACGCTATGCAGCACTCTTACAAGGATGAGTGTTTTAAGTAAATGCATTTTTTTCCACTCTTTTCCTTTTTTTAACATCCATCCTTCACAGAGAGGCAATATGCAGCCCTGCTGTACATGGTAGGCTGCAGCATTCATCTGAGCAGTATGAGGTTTAAATTCCTGATATTGAGGTTTATTTCTGGCGCTGCTGATTAATATGAGAGTGCTTTTTCATGTTTTCCTGCTAAGCTTAAACTTTATAGATGTGAGGCTGTGACTTAAGACGTCCTGAATTAGCAACACATGCTTTAGGCTAGTAAATATGGCACTACAGAGGAGTTTGCCTAATCATGGTCCAGATGGGTTCCAAAACAGGACTTGGTCCTTTGTACTTCAGAAGATCTTTGTCAGGATAATAAAATTTCAGGATTTTGATGCTGTCGTTAATTCTTGAGGGTTCTTTTCTTTCTTCTCAATTCACTTACAGCATTTCAGATGTTTGCAGCAAGGTGATCTCCACTGCTGCTGGTGAGATCCAATAAAATGGCAGTCCCTTCCACACATTTTTCACTAACACACCAGCTTCAGCTTATGAAATGATTCTTCATATAATTAATGATGCAAGGCCAAAGCTGAAACTTTGGGAAGCTTGGGTTCAAGTGCTGTTCTGTTCAAGCATTCCCTTGAAGTTTGCAATGAACATTAAAACAGCCATCTGTAAAAACTGGATTTCTTGCATAGCTTCTAAAATCAAAGCTGATCTTCAGAATCTCTTGGTTAGCATAAACAACATAAATGCTGTTAAAATCATTCTCCAGAAACAATTTTCGTAGCTATCACTGGGCCCAATTCTGCAAGCAATTCCTTGAGGAAGGCTGGTTTCTTTGATGGAGTTACCCTTGCTAGTGGAGCCATTGGTTGTGCAGGTCCTTTCAGAATTAGCTCTGATTATAGATAATTTATTGGAGCAAAAAGAATTTTGTGCTTTTCTAGCAAAACCATTTCAGGCAGAACTCATCTTAAAAGAAAGGACTGAGCAAGCATTCATGTGACATTAGCAGCTGGACAGTTTGTAAGTGAAATGAATGCTGCGTTGGTATTCTCATCAAACAACTACAGCCCATTTGACTGTAAGCACAAGGAGACATAGCACTGGTTTTGTCGATGTTTACACAACACCCAGCCCTCCTGGAGCCCAGGAGTCCCAGTCCTATGGATGTTAAAAACATTACTGTCACCCACCACTAATTCTGCAACGACTACATCTCTGTCACAGCTTTCCATGCAAACGTGAGAGACTTTCCATGTATTTGTCTGAAAAGTTTGTGATAACCGCAGTCAAAATAAACACAGAAACCCCTTGGAAATATATGTGGAATCAGCTTTCTGAATTGTAGTTCTTGGTGTTGGCTGACTTGTTTGTAGCAGTTATTTTGTGTACATTTCCCCCTCCTGAGATTGCATTTGAGTCATCCTAAGTGCTACTCTGATGGCTTAGCAATGAGAGGCACCAATAAGAACTACTGATAGCAAACTGTTTCCGTACCCAGCCAGCCAGCCAAAATCTCCAGAACCAGAGTTAGCAAAACACAGCAGAATTATTTCATTTTCTTTTCCTCCACTGATACCATTTTCACAACCAGACACAGCCTGGAAAAGTAGTTCTAATTGTTTATTTGGATTGATAGCAGCATTTTTTCTAAGAATGCACAATGCTTATGAAGAACAGTTTTGTTTCGCTCCTACAGCACAAGTGCTTTACCTTCGTGGCACTAAATCATGGGATCCATAAAGCAGAGAAGTCAAGGGCAAAACTATCTGAAACTTTATCTCCTAAGAGAAAGCTGATGACAAATGTCGGGTTCCATTTTTGTATCATGTTACAGTGGATTAACAATGATGATTCATTAGGAAGCAATCAAGAAGGCCAGTAAGGAGGAAGCCAGTAGTTACATTTTCAAAAGACACTTCAGAAGGAGAGGACTGGCTTTTAACTGGGCCCTGAAGAAACAACTGTATGACGAAAATGAAAGAGCTGCCTCATCTGAAACAACTACTTTCCCTTAACCCCCAGTTGGAAGTGGAACAGAAAACTATGTTTCCTTGAGCTTCAAAACCAGCCTGCTTTCTTATTTTGACTCATATTTCTATATTTCTTAATTTCATCAAGATTAAAGTAGAGAGAGATGCCACAGGGAGGCTGGTGCTCTGCAGAGCAAAACCCCATTGCAGTTCCTAAACAGCGAGTCTGGGGATCAGCCAGAGACAACAACAGTTTGGCTGCTTATCCAGGGCACTCAACCCAAGCAGAGACACTCCTAAGTGTTTCTCTTCTTGAAATCTTCGGTTTTCTACCTGACAAAGAGAACAGGCTGCAACTTTAGATTCATTCCTCTCCTCTAAGCAGGGAGGTCCTCAATTAGAGAGGACCGAGCATCTGCTTTCAGGATGACCTACTCTCCTCTGTAAAAGTACCCAGCATTAGGTCCTTCCTTAGAACCAAATGCCGTGAAATAAAAGAGTGTGCAATCAGTTCCAAATGACTGTAATTAGGCAATCAAGTAGCCAGAGGAAGCAGAAATCATCAATGTCTATAGCCAGTACATTTTGACAGGATTTACTTTAAATGTTCTTCTTTCTTTAAATACAACCCTAAGATAAAAGCCTAAAAGTTAAACAGGAATAATATCAATTCAACAGAGTGCTTCTTACACAGAGCTCTGAACACTGTCTATTAACCCCAGCAATTACCCGAAGGCTCCAAGCCTGCCCAATGTCTGTGCCAACTCTCCTGGCCAGCACGGAATGCCCAGGGATGAAGAGCTGTACGCAGTGTGTGCAAAGCACCACTGAAAAACACACAGCACCTCTCCCTGCATTTCCATAGCAGGAGGGGTAGAAACATTTGTCAAGTTCTAAGTTAAAATCTAGGAAAATCTCAGTGTACAATGAAATAAAACTCATCAAAAACATGACCAAACCATATCCTTCCTGTAATAAAAAGAAGGCAAACAATATGCCCTTACACACGTTTATGCATACCTTTGTAACTGCAGGCTTCCTGCTCAGAAGTTGCCCTGCCAAGAATCATGCATCCTGTGATGAAATTTCTCAATAAATAAAGTGACTTCATTATTGAAAAGCTTAACTGTAGTCGTGTGTGCAGTTTTAATGCAGTACCAACCCTAAAGTGCTGATGAGAGAAAACCCAGATGCAGGAGACGCTCAAGTTGGAGCCAGGACATTTTAAGGGCTGCAAAGTTTCATTAGCTGAGCTGTGGATCGATTGGTAGATTAAAACACTGTATTTGTTCACAGTGGAATCAGCTCCTCTGCTGGTGTAATTCAGCACAGGGGGAATGTAAATCTCTGCCTTAGCTGAGGATCAGGCTCATGATTTATCCTGCCTTGTTATTCTCAGCACACGTAACAAAATGAGGGGGGACTTGGGGTATTCACAGGTAGATCACAGTCATTTTATCTCTGGGACTGAAGCTGTTTGTGGGGACTCAGGGATAAGGGCTGGATGGATTCCAGGTTCATTTTGTAGCCTGATTTGTGGTTGAAACACGTTAAGCCTAAATATTAAGCAAATACATCAGAGGAGGATTTACAGCTGTCCAAGGACACAGTAAACTGTAACACAAGCTCCTAGATCGTATTAAATTTGTATCCCCACAGTTTCTTTTGCTAGGGAATAGAACAAGCAAATCAAGTAATTCCTGGGACACATTAAGGATAGGCTTGCAATAAATTCCCTTAAACTCAATTGTCTGTGCCCAGACTGGAGCCATCAGCTCCTATTTGAGGCTTTGGTATTCTGAAACTTCTTTTTTTTTCTGAAAAATTTCAAACAAAGCATATTCTTTTGACTTCCCAGCAACAGAGAGGACAAAGAGACGTTTTAAATTGAGTCCAAAGGGCGTTAAACTACCTCCCACCCATCCCCAGCATTATTACAAGTCATAGACTGTTGGTGCGCTGGACCTGTTTTAGCGGATGAATCACTGCTCAGTTTTGGCCCCAGCGGAGAGCTGCAGACACTGAACTGTGTGGGAAGTCAGCTGTCAGGCTGATGCAACAAGTCAGAGTTTACCAATCTGTTCTCAGAAAACCGCAGCTGGCAAAATGCTTCATGTTACGTCAAAGTACCAAAAACAAGGCAGGAAGAGAGACAAACCTCTGCTCCCATCCCCACAACTGAAACACTCTAAGACCTCCCAGCCCACAGACAGTGCCTTCTGGGGGGATGTGCTGGCAATATTCTGGCAAACCACTTCAGTTGAGGACTTAGCTTGCTCCTGAAGCAGGATCCAGACATCTGCAAGTGCAGCCCAGGCCCCCCATACACATGTGAGGAGGGCAGATCTATCAGAAGGGCATCCAGATCAGTTAACAGATGCTGCCTGCGGTGGGCTGTTGCCAAAGGCTGCGAGCAGCTGCCTGGGACTGCCCTGCAAATGGGCTCCAGGCCAGAGCTGGCTCACTCCTCTTGTCTTCCAGACACCTCACTAGGGCTGCAGGGTGGCACCTCTCCCCTGTCAGCACCCAGTCTGGAAGATGCTCCTAAGAGGATTAACTCTCTCTCTCTCTCTCTCACACACACACACACACACACACACACACATATATATATATTATTTTTTTTTTCCCCCAAACAAACAACTCATTATTCATAAAACTGCTGCTGATGGAGCAGAAACATTACTTTTCTGGCAGTAGCCTTGCAGGCCATGAGGGACTCAGGTCTATTCACTCCTTTGCCCTGAAGAGTTGAAACCACGTCCTCTGGGAATGCCCCAAATGATCCTATTTGTGCTTTTCTGTAAAAGCTGTTGTGCTACACACAAAAGAATTCAAACTTCACTGGACTGGAGAGATGTAGAACAAACCTGCATCCATGCTCTGCTCTCAGAACTTCACAGCTCCCTTTTTTGAAATTACTAGGCATAATTTAGAAACAGTCCTGGGAGCCAGGTCAGCATTCATAATTTATCCTTATAAGAAAGCTGTCCCTATGAGGTGACAAAAGGCTCTTCCTATTTTAGTTTTCTCTCTCCCTCTCCTGCTGTGTCAATTAATCCAAGTATGTCCTAAGCTGCAAACCTTCAGCTGACAGAGTGTAGGTTTTCTCAAGACTCCAAGAACACAGTTGGTTAAGATGCTCTCCTTGAAAGCAGATGACAGTATGGATTTGTGATACGGGCACTCTGATGTCCTGAGCCCTGGGAAGGGATGGAGCTGTGATAACCGGTGCTTGTGCACGCAGTGTTTTCTAAAAGAGCAATCATTTCTGCTGGATTTTGCAAGCAGCCCACTCATGTCAGGGTGCTCACACCTGCCTTGGGAACAGCAGCCCTACAAAGACCCACAGAGACATTTGGTGAATCCAGCTCAAGCTTATGAAGGTACTAAGGGCAGAAATATTCAACCTTCTCATGCAAAGCATTCACCAAATACACTGAAATAAAAAGTTCAGCCTCCTTTAAGGTCACAAACTGAGTAAACCAAAGGAGTGCAGGCACTTTCAGGAATAATGTGGTATCTCACTGGTCTCAACTTTGCCTTTAAGCATCAAAACAGCACTCAAATCCTACTTTAAGCACCCAAATCCTGCACTGGATTTAATCTTGAAGGCTTCATTTTTTATTTCAGATGTAATCCTGAATTGCAAGCAGAGACATCTATTATAACATGCTGGAATCCCAGGCACACAGATAGGCTCCGGTGATAGAAAAGGAGGGAGGTTTTGGTGTAAGGCAATATGCTGGGGAGAAGCACACAGTGAAGAAAAAAAATAATGCACTCTTCACACACTCCTACTCTGGAGGATCTCCACTGGAAAGCAGAGGAAGAAAGCCTGGTCTGCCCTCTCTCATGCTTTCTTTCACTGGTTAATATCTAGATAATTTCCAGCAGGAACACTGACGTTCTGGAAAGCAAAGCTTCTAAGCTCTGTAAGTCTGTTCTACTCCAGGAAGCCTGGAGAAGCCACAGGGAACTGGATTTTTGCTTTGTGAAAAAATGTTGACACCTGTTTTCCTGACATTCTTGATGCAGATGTTCAACCCAGGATGTCAGCATGGATGCTTGCAAAGGTGGAGAGAGAATGGCAACAAGATGAATGGACCTAGCCAGATGAATATGGCAAGAATCTTTACAGTGAATCTGGATATGGCTACAAGACTCAGAAAACAGCCATTTGTTTCAGTTTTGGGTTCTCTTTTATATGAAAAACAAATGCAGTGAAATCCCTGGAATTAAACACTGTTTCTTGATGACTGAATACATCCAGTTGGAGGGACTGTACACTGGAAAGGGTGAGACCAACTTCACTGAATGAGGCTGAGCAGATATGTTACACTCATTAACCTTACATGAAGCCTAGAAAAACAAACAACACAAGTTTCCTATTTACTTTCAAGTGCTGGATATCTGGCATATAATGAAGAGAATAACAGGGAAAATTTTTTACACATTTTATTGGAGATGGAAGACTGCTAAGTGTGTAAAAGAAGAATCTTTGTAACTAAGTGAAGATCAGTCCTTTCCATATTCTTCACACAATGCAAGCCTTTAGTGAATCAGCTCTCATCCCACTAAGTGGGATATTAGCAACGTGCAAAATAGAAGTTAACTCAAATAGAAATCAGCAGTAACACCAGCCATATCCCAGCGCCCACCACAAAACATTTGCCTCCCTTCTTCCACCCTCGCCACAGTTACATTCACATTACTCTTGCTGTCCTCCCCGAGCCCATCTGACGGTGGCTTCCAGGAGGAATTGCCACCAAAAAGAGGTCAACATAAGGCCATGCCAAACTCTGATGTGTTTCACTGCACTCGTTTAAACATCCTGAGACCAACCACCTGCACGGAGGATTACTCCACTTAGGCTTCTCTGACACTGAAATCACCAGGCATTCGTTGTCACTGAAGGCTGCGCTGGCTCCCACAGCCATGACATTTCCTCCCATTGATGCATCTCGCCTTCATTTGTCGGTACCCCTCTCTTCTTGCTTCCTGCTATGCAGCATTATTCAGAAGGAAGACAGGCTGCTGTGCCCACTCAGGGTGCCTGTAACTCAATGAGGAATCTGCTTCTGTGCAGGGCTAGCGACTACCTGTAAACTCTTTGTGAAAGACACCCTATCTTGTTATGCATCTATACTGTGCGTAGCACAATGAGGGCTTCATCCTGACTGAACGCTGCTATATCTTAAACAACAGGGAAGAAATCACAGCATGCTGATGGAAAAGAGGAGCTGCTTTTGACATTTTTTAGGAAAGATGCAGTATAGGAACACTACCACGGCAATCTAAAAGCAGCCGATGGAGTAGGCCTGCCTCCGAGCAGGGGATATTATTCACTTCTTGTGTAATCCCACCACAAATCTCTTGGGATACGTTTTGTTTTTTACAGCTGTACCTGGGGGATGAGCAGGCTGGTGGCATAAACAGGTTCTAACAGCCTGGGAGCCTGTCAGCAATTAGGGAGAGCTCAGTAACTGCTTATGGTCTGTGTCTTTCTGTGAGAAACCAGAGCTACCAACAAGCAGAAATGTTTCCTTACTAATTTTGTCTTGCAGCGACATTTTGAGATATTTTTTGCCTTCAAATAGTCTTTTATCCTGAATGTGGGGTCAGCTCTAATTCTCACGAAACCTACACACACTGATCTGGTGCATCACTGTTTGGGGACGGAGCTCTGCAATGCTTTTACAGCATTCAGTGTCAGCCAGTTAGGCAGAATAATTTCTCCTTCAGATTACTACCCAAATAAAAAAAATAATTTCCCTTGATCGCTCCTGTCCCGCTCCCAGTAGTTCAACTGAGGGCATGGTTTCTCATAAAAGACTTAATTTCACTCTCTTGTTTGGGGTCTCTTAAAGTCACTTTTTAATACAAATGTAAGACTGTATTTGCATGATACACTCAACTGCAAGTAGGCCTGCAATCTGGAGAATTGACTACAACAACTTTAGTACCTAGATATTAATTTCAATTGATACTTAAAGCTTTACTGTATTCCTGATTTTGGATGACTGAATTGTAAATCAAAGAGCTACACAGCAGTCCTCCCATATCAGTGGTCTGAAAGCACACGCAGAATATGGAAGGAAGACTGACATTTGAAAATAAAATATGTCATTTCAATTGAAATTTTATTTGAGTTCATCAGCAACAGTCTTACTGAATAGCAACAGCATTTGTTACATCTGAGATGGAGTCCCACACAGCCTGAAAACTAGATTCCACTCTATTCTGAAAGAATAAAAAAAGCACAAAATAACTACAAAACCACATTGGACCAGATTTCCTACCATGGACATTGTTACAAGCAATAAGACTAGCACTCTCATGTCTAACCACATGGCTGTTCTCCTAATTAGCTGGGATCACAGAATTGTGTCTGAAAAAGCAGAAATCATATTTTAAAAATAGGCCTCAGAGGCAAGATTTTCCAGGCTTCAGCTTCCAATCCAACACCTACGTGAAAAAGACAGATTCTCAAAAGAAACTCCCAAACTCCTCCTCTGCCACCTCCTGTGGAGATGGGACCCCAGCAGAGCACATCTGAGAACCCTTCCACGTCCTTTGGTTCCCTGAATTAACTCTGGGTTTCAAGCAGGCTAGCCCTGAAATCGACTCACTCCTTATGTTCCCACATAGCAAATGATGCATGGGCAGCTTTTTTTCAGACAAAATCTGCCCCTAAAGATTAAGAAATAAACATGCCACTTCTTCAGGGGTAGGGGCTCGGATAGGACTTGGAAGTTTCGTGTCTCTTTGTTACATCTTGTGGGTTTTGTGCTTCATATTTGTCATCCATAAAACTGATCCATCATCTGAAACACTTTACATAAAAATGCAGTCCAGATGAAAGCTTAACTGTGGGTACATTTCACATACGCACACACAATGTGTGCACACACACGATGTCCGTGTGTGCATATGTACCCACAATCAAAGCTCATTTGCCGAAATCCCAATGCAGAAGCACATGTGTAACATCTCAGCTGATGCCAATAGAGTCAGAATTCAGCCTTTGGGCCATTATTTTAAACTGCAAAACTCATTTCATGCAGGAAAACAAAAATAAACAAACAAACAAAACCTCATCTCATCATGGAACTTTTAAAAAACTCTTTCCCTCGAGCAAAATGGCTGTTTCCCCTCCCACATAAACTGGCAGCCAAGTCAGGAACAGTGCTGAAGACTTCCCATGCCTGCAGAATCAGATATAAAATTTGCAGGAAGGCTGGCACTTATTTTCTCACAACAGTTTGTTCTTCACATATTTCACAACTTTTAAGTTCCTTAATGTAAATTGGAATCATAAATTTTCCCTCCATGTGTTTTATTGACTTTGATCTCCACATTAACACCATGTATGAAATGGGGTGCTAAATTCAGCAAACTGGCAGCTGTTCTGCCCAGGTAGCTGTCCCTTTTCTCCTGAACACCCCGACGTTTTCATGGGTCATCCTCTCTCCTATGATCAGTCCTGCCTGAATTAGTGAGGGCAGCTCATATGAAAATCTAGAGATGGCTCAGTAGGCAGGGGAACTAGAGGAGAGCTTGATGGCTACAGGCTTATTCCTTAACTTTGGGCACCGTCAGGTCCTTGTTTAGGTGCCCAGACTTCCAGGAGTCTGCAGGAAAGTCCCTGCTGAAGGGCTGCCTGTTCCCAGCACGACTCCTGTGCATAAATCCACTACAGATTGTAGAGAAGATGGGGACGAGACTTACAGATAACCATAAAGTGACAGTTCTTTGAAAAAAGCTGCAACTCACTTTGGCTTTCTCTCCTTCTCCCTACTCCACATCCACAAATGTTCTACAAACACCACGTCATAGTGCTTACAAGTGAAGATGCTGAAGGAAAATAGAGTAGAAACACCATTATTTTACTTTATATAAAGCACATACATCTGATCAAGAAGTCTGAGTACCTTCCAGGTACTGGAAGGATTAAAGCATTAAAAGAGTATCTGAAATGATTTCCCTAATCAAATTTCTCTTCTCTTCATGTCCAAATACTGTTTAAAGTAACTTAATTTCCCATCATGCTAACAATTTCTGTCCAGTATTTTCCCCACTAACATCAGGTGCACGCATCTTTTTCCATCACGTATTATGAATTTTCCTTTGCAAATTTCATTACTGAGTCTGGGGATGAGGATTTTGCATTTAATTTTCGTGAGTTTTTTCCTTTTTTTTTTTTTTTTCCAAAAAAAAAAGGTTTTCTGTGGTTCAGTTTTATCAAGAACAATATTGATTGTGACATACTTGCTTATTCCAGAAAGGGCTGTAAACCCACATAACACTTTATCTGCCAAAAACGCTTTTTCAACTTTTTTTTTTTCCTTAAACAAACTCACTTGGAGCAAAACATCACATTGCATTTTTCTCTCCCATGTAAGGCTTAGCCTGGACTTACATTTCTCTGTCTCTAAGCAATGGATAAGAATCAAGATTCGAAATGTGGATTCTGTTCCTAAGACAAGAGCAGCAGTATTTTTGCTGTGCTAACTAAGCACAGGCATTGTTCCAGATTCCTTTCACTTAAACAAATCTTGAACAAATCTGGCTGGTCACCCGTGTGCATCATCAATATGTGCAATACCTGCATGGACTATCCATCTCTGAATCTCATACATACAGAATATATATTTCACTACCATCTTCTGCTGTTACATTTCACAATCTGCAGGTGATTTTAAAAGAAAGTTTAAATCTAGTGTGTGCCAGCATCTTTGTGAAGACATTATACATTTTTTCTGAATATGAACTATGGAGCACATTTTAGGAAGGCTAAAATTTTGTTGTGTATAACGAACATCTGTGATTTAATGGATTAATCAGAAAGCCAGGTCAGCAATTGCCTTTTTCAATGACTGTGCTATTTGTAGCACAATGGGATCCCAGCATAATATAGAAGTTTGTCAGCACTAATGATTTATCTTCTACCTGATTACAAAGCAAAGGTGTTCTCATTTCCAGTTAGTGTCTGGAGTCTCAAATATTCTGGCATGCTTTAAGGAGCACAACTAATTGGGTACTTCAGGACTGTCGTGCTTTGAAGTGCATGAGGGCGTCCTGGGCTATGAGACAGAGCCATGAGTGACACTGAAAGCATCATGCAGAAGAGGAGTGGCTCTGAATTTTGGTAGGATTTCAAAAGGAATGCTAAATGGATCCTACTGTCCTTATTTTCATGATACTCCTATTACAAGTAAAATCTCTGTTCACTGTTTTCATGCCACAGCAAGGACTGGAAATTCCCTGCTTGGTGTCCTTGAAGGCAGTTAGTTCCTGTAAGCAACAGCAATGAGCAACAGATATTCACAATATTTTCTTAAATCGTTGAATTGCTGTTGGAAATTATAGAAATATAATCTGTGTTGTACCACATGTGCCTGATTTTGGTCCCCAGGCTGTTTTGCCTGGAGAATATTTCTCAGGCCTCTCAGAAATTTTGCTTTGCTCCAAGACCAGTAAGAATAAAATCAGCTCAGGCCCAATTTGAAACTAATCTTAAGTCTGCAAATTAAAAACACACAGAACATGCAGTTGTACAGTTTTGTACAACACTGGGTGGCTCTCACTCGCTTAGCCTGAAATTCACTTTGACTTTTCATTTATTTTCAGTCAAGCCAAACCAAGTCCACAGAAACGAATACTGAAGGAAAATGTTGCATTCGATTCTGCGAAGAAAACTGCCACATTTCACGTGGCACTCATCATTTCCTGGCCTAATCTACTCATAAAATCACTAGTGAATTTTTGTATGATTTTTTAAAATGCATTTCCGCCCTTGTGGCTCCAGCAACTTCGTGTTTTCCCACTCCCAAACTTACTCCTCCAACTTTCAGGCAGGATCACAGATAGTTTGCAGAGGATCCTGCTGACATAAAGCATGATTAAAGTGCTTCACAGATGAACCAACAAACACAAGAAAAATAACTTGTAGTTCAGAAATATGAAAAGAAATAAATAAGCAAATCAAAAGTAAACACAACAAAAAGCACAAGAAACTATTCCCCTCAGGAGACTTAAAAAATTAAACTTAGAAACTCTGCATGGAGAAGAAAAACTGTCAAAAGCCTCTGAAAAAAATGTGAAGTTTAGGCTGCTCCCTAAGAGCATGCTATGCCTTAAACAAATGTTCTCCTTTTATTGGTGGAAGAGGTCATACTTGATAGAGGAATAAGCAATCAATTCAATCACAGTTTGTCATCCCCATTAAAGTCTCTGCCTGTCTGCAGTCACTATGACCTCATATCCTCCTAAAATTACCAAAGGAAATGCCTCCATAAAGTAATACAGAGAACAGAGAAAATACAGCCCCTTCACAAGTCTTTTTCTTTGCTGTCAATTATCTTAATTGACTCTACCTGTCTACTAATGTTGCCCAGTACAGTCATCTAACCCTTACATTATTACAGATGTGTTCAGGTACTTTTCAAGAGCGTAGCAGGATTTCATTTGTATTAGACATTATGTTCAAACCCCAGATATTAATCTTAGAAATCACTGAGACTCTCTTTGTTGGGATTCCAGCAGGCTTTGAATCAGACCTAAAATGAACTGCAAATGCTCTTTGTCAGTTTTCTTTTTCAGCCTAAAACTCACGCATCCCTTTGGGTCCCAGGACTATTAATAAGTTTTCCAAAGAAGCTAAAAGGGATTAAAAGCATAAGATGAAAAGTGAGGCTTGATTTCACAACTATATGAGATATAGAACTTACCAGATCTACAGTCTATAGGTGGAATAAAAAATAGCCCCCTTTTCCTATGATAAAAGAACTCCTTATTTCCATTGTATCTTAATATTTTATTCCCCAAGTTACTGGAAACTGTCAGGCAGATGGATGAATGCTTATGAAATGCAGACCTCAGGACAGAGTGTATCATACTACAGATTGGCTTCTGTGAGAATAACCCTGTGAGCAACTGATGCCATCAGTGGCAACAGCCTCCCACATATCCTCAGCTCAAGGAATTTTCTGTAAGCTGAAACCTTCCCTCGGTGCTCAGCGTTGATGTCCTGTTTCTGAATCATCATCTGCACCACTTCTATAGAGTAAAGCTATTCAGGACAGAGCAGGGCACTGCAGGGCAGTTCTGCAGGAGACCCCCAAGTGCTGTGGGCAAGTCCTGAGAAAGTATCCTGTTTTACAGTTCTGGTTACGTCGTGTGATTTTTTATCATCCTCTTTTTTGTAGCTACCAATGACAAGGGCAGAATTTTGATGAAGAGAAAAAGCTCTTGCAAAGTTTATTTGTAATTCTGACACCAAAAAAAAAATCAAAAGTAATTATGTGTTATTGCTTAAAACTTGAAATTAGCAGCAAATGGAGATCTCTTAAAGTTCCTAAGGTTGAGAAGACATTCTTTGTGTCGTGGAGTAGATACTCAATGCAATCAGCACGTTCTACACAGGTAATTACTTTTACTACTAATGGTGCCTCCCACTCAGTGAGGTAGATAAGATGCTCCAACACTACTTAATCACAGTGCTTCATTATTGCTCCACCACCTACCGGGTAAAACAATTCTCATGCTCTGTTCAGTGCCTCTCACAAATGAGAAAAATTTATGAATATGTGAGCAAAACAGCAGACAGTGTGCAGAAGAGGCACCACTCTGTATAGCTGCAAAAGACACAGAAAGTTCTGAGTGCTGAGAAAACAGAAAAAGCCACCCCAACGGTAACTTGATACTCTGAAAGTGCTTTAGGTTTCTTTGCTGAAGCTTCTGAAATGTCCTTGAGACAAAACACAGTGTGTAAAAACAGACGCATTCACTGCAGTTTCATGTTTTATTTTTGGTGTTATTTTTCATTGTTTTGTGCTAACAGAGCTCCACAAATTGTTTCACTACTCAATGCATCAAGAACCGACACAGAAAACAAAAAGTGGGGAACAAACACTTCAACTTTGTAGGGTTCGTGGAACCTTCTACACAGGCTCACATGAAAAGCAGGCAGTGGTTAGGCTGACTGCACACTGCAGTGTCCCACGCACTCGGAGCTCCCACCATAAGCCCATGCAAAACACTTTGGAAATTACTTCCAACATGGAGTGTCTTTATCCTCCATGAATGCAGAGGAGCAGCATGTACTGCTTCTGTGCATTAAAATAAAAGTTGTGCCCTGAAAACTGCTCCTTTCCTGGGGACCTGAGACTTTTGTCTCACAATGGGCCAGGAAACAACTTCAAGCAATCCACTCATCTCCCACCTGTTGCCTTGTTTTGTAGCTGTGTTAAAGCAAGGAGTGGACTGAAAGGAATCATGGCTGAAACTGCATCTACTGCTCACGTTCATATATGGCTGACACTACAGCAATGCCAAGAACCCAGACAGTTCCCAGGCAGATCACCTAACATTGTCAGAGAGGAAGCTCTGGCAAGAAAGGGATTTCTCAGCAGCACTCAAGGACAACCTGCTTCAGGGATGGGAGTTCATATTCGGCAATGAGAGTCCAGTCTTTCTACGGCAAATGTTACTGCTTTTTTGTCTGACGTCACTCTGCCCTTCACGCTCACATACATCGGTGTGTTTGGTATCACTGGCTGCTCTTTGTCGAATCCTTTGACTCAGACCAGCATCAGTGAAGAGACACCTTCCTGATAGTCTTCCTTGTGCCTGGAGAGACTCAAAACTGGTGCAGCAGTGGGCAGAGAGTTGTCATACAGATACCAGTGGGAGCAAGAGAGGATGCCAGCTGAAAGCAATGGCTTGAGAAATCCCAAGATTATTTCTGGCTGGAGAAATGAAATCGCAACGGAGGATCAGCAGTAGGAAATACTGCTAATGGGTCAGAGGCTGAATAGTTCAGTGATGATGGGAGAGAAGTGTTTACAGCTTTCCATTTATGTCCTCATTTCCATCATAAACGACCCTTTCCTTCTGAGTGGTTTTGGGGGGCAGAAATAAACTGATCTGGTGATTCGTGGTCTTGCTGAAATGTGGAAGAGTGCATGGGAAGGCTAGCAAAACACACAGCTGCTTGTTTGTTGCTGAAGAATGCTAAATAACTACAAGGAAAAGATTAATTTTGTGCAGTAGGAAATTGCTCATGGGAAAAACTGTCACGTTTACGTTGTAGGAGTCCCAGTAAAACAGTGGGAGGACATCTAATGAGGGTGATGCAGTTATATAAACATTTCACCTTTTTTGTTTCTTTAAAATAATGTCTTATCCTCACTCTTGGAAGAGTAACTGAAAAACAGGAGCTTTTTTTTTTTTTTTTTTTTTTTTTTAGCGACAGCTTAATGTGCTCAAGTCAGGGCCGTGATTTTAGGCAACGTGACTTGGAGTGACTTGGATCAACAGCACTGCGAGCAACACTCACAGCTTTGCATCTGAACCTACCAGGATGGCAAACATCCCTCGCAGCTCCCTGTGTGGCCGCATTGTACCGAAAACGTGTATAAACATTTTTATTGACTCAGCCAGGAAGAACGAGCGAGATTCTGACTGCAAAGCTACAGCCACAGCTGTCTGCTCAAAAATACTGATCTGTGTTCACCATCTAAATCTTTTATTTTTAACTATTAGTAGATGTATGCAGTTTTAAATATTTTTATTCACTTTTATCACAGAACATCAGAACAGCATGAGTTGCAGAGACAGCACCTGTAAGGCAGATCATGATTAATGAGGGAAGATGGATAAAACTGTGTACACACAGTTCAGTGTGCGTGTAGGGTGCTTCTGAAAAACCTTTGGCAGTGCGGGCCATGAAGGATTCCTTTGTGACAGGAGTCTCTCAGGTGGCTACTAGGAAATCAGGGGGTAGGATGAAGTGCACTTCCCAGGCATTGCCAACAAACAATGAACGCAAACGGTGGGAATGAGTATAAGTTATACCTTGAAGAGTTACAAACAGATGAATAAGTGTATTGTAGATTAAAGAGAGAATCAAGCATCATTTTTTTCAGTAAATGTTCAAGGTAAATGATGGTCAAATGTACAAAGCAGTAACTTTTCGGGCGTTCCACATTTCATCTTTCAAATTGAAAAACAAAAGCAGGACTAGAAACCAGATGTTATTATTTTGGACAACTTAACAATAAAATCCTTCTCTACTCGAGAAATCACCAGGGGATTCACCTTTCAGGAGGCTCGGAGGTGTCGTGATTGGAATGCAGTGTAAGCTCAGGGAGTGGGTGCTTGCACAGATGTATGGTAACCTACTGTTAGCTATTGCACGTGCACTTGGAGAGCAAACTTAGTTAAGAAACCAAATACACGAGTGCATTTTAGAAACATAAAGGTATGCATTCACTTTTTACTAATCTAATGGAAATTTGTTTTGTTTTAATGGTTTCAAAACTTCCCCATCCCCTGAGCAAACCGTACCCATTACTTTAAACACCTCGGTGTCTAGTAATTGTTCACAAATGTGTCAGGCTACCAGTAATTTAAGTCCTGTCAGGAATAAATCTCAGACACTCAGTTCTTCCAGTCAGTGACTTGAACAAACCCGCCCACATGTCAATTACAGGAAGCTCCGCGCGGTGGCTTTGTTCGAGGCTGTGTAAACAGCAAAAGCTTCCTCCTCGCTAACAACTGTTTTCTAAACCCTATATAAATGTTTATGTGAACTATCCTGCAACAGCATCTAAAGCAATAAAAAGCAGGCGCGTAAAAAACAATCTGTGTTGTACTTGTTGGCAATAAATGTACAGCCTGTGGAAGCTATATATCCAGTTGTGAATTATTTTCTCTCAGAGGTCTGACCTCAAAACATTTAAATGTTAGACTGTAAATCAAAATGATATACTTCTGCTATCTACAGATTTTTTCCCAGTTTGCAAGTCCTGCTAACTAGGCGGGTCTGCAAATACTTGCATATTAATATGTAAATAGGCACACAGGTAGAAGTGCATTCCAGAGAGATATAGGAGAAAGTCAGACAATCAAAATATATGAGCAGGCATATTTTCTCACCTATGTTATTGTTCTCTGCAAGCCACAGGGGAGTAGCCACAGCTTGATGTATGACTGATGCAGCATAAGGAATGGAAAAAATCACTGGAGAACAGCTACAGGAAGAATTTAAAAACACCAAACAAGGTAAAATCTGGAAGGCTTAGAGTCATGAAGTGACACATTCACCTAACTGACACTTCAGGAGTCACTAATTCTGAAAAAGATGCTCGAAAACCTCACTCAGCTAGTTTCACAGAGCCCAGATCCCTCAACTGTTTCCACTGATAAAACATGCTAAGCACAGGGATTTTTGTTGTTTTGCAAGATCATCTATGCCCTTCTATTGCAGTTGTGGTATTGAACTCTGCAATGTTCACAAGACAAATGTTCTTCTACCTACATTTGTCCATACAGCCTGATTCTGCAGTAGAGTTTTGAACTGACCTTGTGGATCAAGGCTCACTTTTGGCAGGAGCTCGACAGTTTGCACATTTCCAACTCCTCCATGTCCTGACTGGGTGGGAATTTTAGTTCCCATCTCACGGATGCTGCCCTCCGTACTGAAGCAAGTGCCTTCCAGTCCTTCCCACTGAAATTGTTCTACTTTCTCTGTGCATTTGAATATCGGTTAGATGAGACACTGAAAGGCAGTTCTCCCTTATTCTGCATAAGCACCACAGCCAGCAGACTTCATCTGCCTTTGCCCTTATTCCTTCTCTACTATCTTGCTATGCAAAACAGGAGGAGTGGTTTGGTTGTTAGCGTGCTCTCCTGGGAGGCAGCAGAACTTGCTCCAAAGCCAGTTAGGCAGAGGATGGCTCAGCACCATGGGGCAGAGCAATAACCATCACAGGACAGCAGAGCCAGACCACGGCACTCTGGGTTAGGGAACCTGAATGCCTGCCCGAAAAGCACAGTGTCTCTCTCCACTGGCTGGCTTGGGTGGTTTTTGAGGAGCTTTTCTGAATGACACATGACAGGCTTTAAAGTCTTTCATGTATGCCACAAAAATCCCCTTCAGTTCACTGGCATGGACTTTGGAAGGCACAGACTGAGATTCCTCCAAAATTTCCTTATAAGTATTTTACAGATAAGGATTGGTTGAACAGTGTGGTTCTTTCCAGTGTGAGTACGTCAGATCCACCAAGAACAAAGAATGAGGAAGGACTTTAAAAACTGGCAAAAGGCAAAGAGAAACAGCAAGGACTTTTCAATCTGAAACACCTTGTAGCTACTGAAGCCAGCCCATATCAACATATACAGTTTGGGACTGAGTCCTGCGGTTCCCTGCTTGGCAAATGCTCTCATTCAATCCCTTAGGAGTTTTCTGGAGGAGGAAATGCAGGATCTGGACCTAAGCTTTTAGTCAGAATGACTCATTCTTGATTGCGCCGTATTTCTTTACACTGGATCATATTATATTGCCAAATGAAAGGAATATGATGTTTGGCAGGGGGGAAAATACAAACAAATAGGGAGAGCAGATGAGGTGCTGCAGTTTAAACTGCGCTTTTCAGTTTTTTATGTATCATAACTGTATGCAAGGATGCCCTGGAGCTATGCTATACGAGGAGCACTTTAAGAAGAACCAACATAAAGAAACAAATGGCAATACATGACATAAGTGTAGCACCTACTTATTTTTCAGATACAGAGAGTGGTAACAGTACAAACATAACGTTGTACAAAGTGTATTTTCATAGCTAAGCATCACGCACTTACGAGATACATTTCATCGACAGATGCAAGAACTAGAGTAGAAATATATATACGCATAGATGTTATATAAAACAGGAGAGGAGGAGAGACAAAAGACACAAATATTAGGAGAACAGATTCATCAAGACTTCTCTGTTGAAACTTTAACAAGTATCCAAGTAATTGGGAAGTTGCCTTGTAATTTTATTGTTCTGTAGGTTGCATCTGCAGGAAAACCTCCTGACTGTCTTTCTGTTACGCCTTTAGCTACTGGCTTCCAGCTGCAATAATTTTACACTGCCAGCAGTAATGATGGGACCTAGCAGTGAGTGAAGAAATGGGGGAAATGGACTTGCTGGAGATCACAGGGTATGATGATACTTCATAATTTTTGAAGTTTCTGAAGACTGAGCTACGGAAGAAGCCTAATGGAAAACAGGGAGACTGAACTGTAGCTTCTGGAGTTTGAAGAAAGAGGAAAGGTTGTGAAATAGCCACTTCACTAAGCCATGCAAAAAGCTGTGGAATCTGTCATGCTACCACATCGTGCGTAACAATCCTAAAGAGCTCATCAGGGAGATTGCAAAAATATTTATCATTTTTTTTTCTCCAGGAAACACCAACTTCTCAGTGAAAAAATGCAGATCTAGATTAAAGGCCCTGAAGTGCAACAGTACATCACAGGAGCTGAGCCATGTCAGCACTGCTGATATATAGGCTGCCAGGGCAGCTTGGTGACCCACACAGCCAGAGCACAACAGGAGCAGCAGTCCCATGGGGACCTGGCTCAGCTGAGGACGATGAGAGACTCAAGTCCTCTTGACCCACCTTCCCACCAAGATGAGTTTTCCATCCTGAACTACTCCAGATCTCACCTACAGCCTCAGCAGCCTGGGAGACTCACTGATTCCAGGCAGTGTGGGATGCTGAGCCCCAGCACAAGGCATTTTGCACCTTGTGACATCAGGCAAGGGAGCACTGCCAAGGGAGCAAGGCTAGACAACAGCACAGCTGCTACACAATTAAATGTATTTGGAGGGTAAATCCTCCAGTGGTGTGACACAGTGGGCCAAGCTCACCTAGTTAGCTCCTCATGAAAAGTAACTTAAGATGTTTTTTTCCCATTGAGATTAATTTTTTTTTCTCAAGGGAGAAAAACTCATCTGTCACTGGTTAAAAATATTCTGGGTAGATGGGCTCATAACCCCTTTTTTTCACACCCCTTAAGGGGTGAAACCTTTCATAAATCTCTGATGGTTCTAAAGAAATCTCTCATGTGATTTTTGCCCCATGCATGAGATGATAAATAACACCCAGCCCCACTGCAGCCCAGTATGTATTCCAGACTAGGTGAACGATTAGAGAAGACATTTCTCCTTCTCATGAGGGTATCTGCTCATATTTTGCATGGTGTGGAAAGAATGTATTGCACTGAATGACGACTGATGATGATTAATGTATTATTCTACAGAGCATTATGGTTTCTTTTCATTTGTACTGCATTGTTAGGAGTAAAATGTGATAAAATGGCTGTAACTGTTTTCCACCCTACTTCCCTCCTCCCCCTAGAACTGTTAAAAATAACATCTGAAAAATTATTGAAAACAAGAGAAAAAAGAACCCTATTTTCTGCTAGTGTAAGTGAGTCTAACTCCCCTGAATTTAATGAAGCTTCTGTCATTTATAGCTGCAAACAATTTTTGCCCATTTTTAATAAAACGTTACTTTGTTGTTTGCTTTTTTTTCCTCCCTTGTTTTTCAGGGTTGAAAATATAGCAAATGTGAAGACTTCAGATTTAACTTAATCCAAAAGTGGAATCTGAGGCTGGATATTTTAAAACAATGAAGAAATCTTAGTAAATAACTTACAGCAATGCAGTACTTTAGAGAACAGTGTTTTGTTCAGGAAAGCTGAGAGTTTCATGGAAAAATACAACAAAAAGTTTTAAAAGTCTATTTGTGAAAATAGGATGTCACCTTTTCCTGTGTAGAGAAAAACATCCCAAGTTTTAGATCTTTCTTATTATTTATCTATAATGTGGATACAAATAGTGCTCTCTTCCTACAGAACACTCGTGCTTTTGTACACGTGGGCAGTAAGGCTCTATATTCACTAACAACATCTCCAGAAATTTCAAGTCGGTCCTAACTCTGCTTACACACCGCTGTCTTCCCTCTTCTAAAGCTGTTACTGCATTTTTTTAAATCATAAAATGCTGTCCATGTTGCCAGCTCCCCTCCTGAAGCGCTCTAAAGTTTAGAGAACAAAGAACATCACAGTTAATCCTATCTAAAATTTTATCTGAAATCATTCAGATAAAGCATAATTCCTTTGAGCTCTGCTTGGAAGAAATGACAAAGTTTCAGATACAGTCATTTGCTATGTTTCCATTTAAAACATCTGATGCTTTCCCACTTCTAATACGCTGGAACATAAAATCCATGTCAGTTGTATAAATTTGGGGATTATGGAGCTATGTTATTGGTGGAGTCTGATTTTTAAGCCATTTAGACATGCTTTTGAATGCACAATTTTACATTCATGTAAAGCAGCTGTATACGTTGATGAGTAACTGTTTCTTTGCAAGAGAGATTATTTTTATTTGCACCTGCAGTTCTGCACAGACATAGCTAAGGAACGGAGCTGTATGGGCATCTGACAGATAAAACTTGTTAAAACACCTACGTGTTTATGTAGGAAGCTACCGCCATTTCTGCATCTTTTCACTGCTTCCTATACATGTAATACCTATGGAATATGCCTTCCCAATCCATTCTCTAAAACGTCCTCAATAGGGACGCAGCCCTGCACGCTGCCGTTAGCTCTCGGGTGCTGGTTGATGTTACAGACCATGCAGGAGAAGTCAGCTCTCACCTGAGGCCTGGAGCAGGCAATGGATAAGCCAGGGCCGGCAGTCAGGATTTCCTGCCTCGCAGCTGAGCACATCGGGCTGCACTGCTGTTACCGTGTTTGCCTTTACCGCAGCGCAGCTGCTTTCGTAAGGAAGCAGATGGGAGCGTGCAGGCTTTGGGGGACGGGGCCTTGCTGAGAACGGCTGCTGCGCTCCCACAGACAAGAGGTAGCCCTGCAGGGACCTGACGTGGGGATGGGAGGGGATTTCCCTCCCATTCGTCCAGGACTCTGAGCTTCTCAGCTCCTCAAACCCACACAGCGCAACTTCAATAACACAGATGGTTTTTGTACCAAAGCTGTGAAACTACTTAATTGTCCTGCTTCGAACCTCAAGTGCCCATTTGGAAGAAAACGTCACAAAACATAAGGAGCTAAGAAGTGCGACTGAGCCTCTCTTCCAGATCGTTTAGGAACACAAGCACTCCCATCTATAATTCTCATCTAACTTATTTTAATAATAATAATAAAAAGGACAAAGTGACTGCAGGGAATGCCACAAAAACTGCGCCAGAGAGAATGGTTCAGTTCAGCTTGGTTTAAGCTTTAGCTTGGCCACACTTGGCTCTTGTCAGCTTATGTCAGAGCCTTAAGATTATTTGATTTAGGACAGCCCTGCTGCTATCCATTGGGCTTGCCAGAGAACAGAACATAAACCAAGTTCCAGGAAGGGGTCTGAGGGGAGTTTTGAGGCCTGATTACTTGAAGATTCATTTTTTGACAGTGAACAGGCTTGGGGATAAAATAACATTGGAAGACGAGAAATGTCACTATGGACCTGAACCTGCAAATACTTATGTACATGTTTTAACTTTACTACTGTGGGTAGTCCTGCTGAAATTAATGAGACTGCTCGAGGGGGTAAAGAAAAGCATATGCACAGGAATTTCCAGGATCAGAGACTGTGTGCTTAAGACGTGAAGAGTTCCAGGGCCTTCATTTGGGAGTAGTCATATGCTTGTAGTTAAACCAGCATGAACATTCGTAGCATCAAGGCCCAAAATTCTTGCATTGTAAATAACAGGGGTTGGGAACCTGAAGCCAATTGCATTTGGAATAAAACAGGCAGGGAAAAAAATAAAAACGAGTCCCATGATCTCACACTACGATGGGTAAGAGTTATAATTCTTTGGCCAGACTGTGAGCTGGTATAAACTCATAGGAGCTACTCCCTGCAACTGATAACGTGAATAAATGCAGCATTAAGTCTATAGCTAAGTGCCTTCCAGAACTGGGACTTAAGGAATATGCAACAAAATTTATTTTGGAATGCAGTCATTACGTTTTGAAGTGTCAGTTTAGTCTGACGAGATACAAAAGACTAGAAAAATGATAAGTCCTAAATGATAAGTCCAGGAAATGGGAGCAATATGGACCTTGTTTTTTGCTTCAATGAGAGGCAAGCTGGTTTCACAGGGATCATGTTCAAATGCCAAGAAGTCTGGAAAATTCACAGATATTAGAAATAGAAATGTAAGCTTGGAGATGGGGAGTATGTTAAATTGTTTGATTCTTTCAGTGTTTTTGTTTCTCATTTAATATTGGCTCCAACACAGTGAATCTCAAAATAATGTTTTTTCTTCTTTGTATGACCAGTTTCTTGTTTTAATTCTACTCCCAACATCAGAAAAAAAAGTTTCTGCATTATAGCAGAATCCTGTAGCTATAGAGAGTAAATAAGCAAAATACATTAAAATATTAGTTGAGTACAATTAACATGAGCTTTTTTTATTTTATTTTGTAGCACAATCCAGCACACAGAGGAAAAGAAAGTCCCTCGCCTAAAGAAATCTAAACTCTAAGTAACTCTTCGGAAAAAAAAAAAAAGAAAAAAAAAAGTATTTTCCATTTTAGAAGTGTTGATGGGTTATAAGATGCTCAGATGTTTCACAGAGAAGAAACATAAAAACACCTAGACAGATAATTTAACTCCAGATTCCTCAAAGTACTCTACTCTGTTAGAGTAGAAGCCAAATTTTGTGGAAATAAGTATTTCATCTCCAGGAGCCACATGGATCTAAGAGCCTTTTCCTAGTGTGTTTACATTGCTTAAGATCTTCATTTCCTCTGCCTGAAGCAGTGAATTGCAATGGAATTGAATGCACAGTAAAAGTACCATGTACGAAAGGTTTATGCATTATGTTAAAAAGAGATGTCTTGACAAATGGTGCCATTAGCATCTGGAATTCACTATATTTGTCGGGCTAGGCTACTCTGAAAACATTCCTTAAGAAGTGTAACAAATTTGCTGAAATGCTAAGGATCTGATCTGTTGAATAGATGCAGCCAAATATATGTAAAAATTTTAAGCATTTGTGTATTACTAGTAGCCACATTTAGTGTTCTAAGTGTATATCCGTTTTCCTGGGGAAAAAGATTGTATATACTCACAGCTTAGCACTCCTGAAAATATCACTGCCTGGTCATTAGAGAAGATTACATTCTCATGCTCTAAATTTTATGTCCATAGGATTTGAGTGCAGAAATTTTGAAAGGATTGACTCGTTTTATCAGCAATTTTTGACCTGTTGTGTCATTCTACATTCCCACTCCTTATAAACTACTGGCAAATGTCTCCCGCACAGAAAAAGACCTTTTGTCTACATGTAGTAACAGAATTTACACCTTTCTGGTGCACATTAAGAAGCAGGAATGTAAAAGCAAGCGGTGAAATTGAGCCCACCTATTCATGTTTGGAAAGAAGTGAGAGGGACATGACCTCTCTGGGCAACACATACTGTCTTGAATGTTCTGGTTTCCCAACATCCTTTCAGACAAATGAATGGTAGCCAGCAGTGAATAACTTGGTTGCTAACCACTTTTAAGTCATCAGGAAAACCTCACCTGAAATGTGTATAGGTTTTTAAAAAGTCAACAGAAAAATGTTTTTGTTAGAATACAGGGGAAGCCAGAAATTGGAAATTATAAAGTCTAAATTGAGTCCATGGTCTGGCTCTTCTATTTAAGTCAAACCCAAACGATTGGAGCCGAATTATATATTGTATGACAGCGTTGTTTAATGAAATGATATACACAGTGACAGCAGACCACCAGGAACTAATGTCAGAATATTTTCATTGGCTGCTACCCCTCGTTGGCCCATCCTTATTCACAGACATGGAGCTGAGCTGCAGTCAGGAATTCAGCTGTAGTCTGACTCTACTTACATTGGCTTTGCACCACTGAGGATCAGCCACAAAAAATCCACCCAAGTAGGTCCTTGAGGTCCGGAACACTTAAAGTATGCAGAGATTTCCCTTTTCCTAGATTGTTCCTGATGTGTTGAAACAACCGCATAGCATCACTCAGGGAAACAGAGTCCACCTTCCCACAGTTGGGTGATTCAGATTAAAACCTGAAGAGATCATCAATAAGCATCTTACAGGTGTGGGAGTCAGACTATGTGACATTTTCTATTTCAAATATCTCTTCAGCAAAAAATGACATTTCAGGTCATAATTATTCACAGCTGAGGGGGGAAGATTTTGAAGATATTTTGCATGGGAAAAAAATAAAATAGGAACAAACAACAACAAAATAAAGCACAAAAACATAACAAAAATACACGAAAAAGTTTTGCTTTGTACCAAAACATTTCAATTCAAAAGCAGATAAATTAATAAAAATTTGAAGCCTAAAAGCAAAACAAAACAAAAAACAACCTAAAAACTGTATGCAGTATTTTATTTTCTGGTTTGTCTACGAAATTAAAAAATAATAAAACCAATGAATCGCTCCAACCTTCCTGGATGCACTACATGCTACAACAAAAGCTTTTTTTTTTCCTCCCAAGAATAAATTTACTTTACAGAGCAGCAAGATGATATAGTGCAGAGCACCAAACGTAAATGGAATACTTCAGGCACAGCTTCTACCACTAGGAGTAAATTCAAGAAAAATATTGACCGACTCTTCACTGTTTTCTTTTCTCTACAGTACATAATATTTCTAGTAGGATGCACAACAAAGCCCTTGCATCCTCCTGCACTATTGTCAGAAGAATTTGCTGAATGCATCTGAGAGCTGACATGGCATGTGAATCTCTCATGCCTTGTTTGCAGAGATGCAAACTTCCAGCATCTGAGCATCCTCTGCATATTCTCTACAGTCTGTCTGTTACCCGTGGCATTTTGCATTTATTGTTTTCTTAAGTATACTTAAAATAACATGCCAAATGAAATAAACATACTGCTCAATGAATGCCCTGAAAGTTTTATATACTTAACAGTTTTAACCCCACTAACCAGTTTAATGTTTAATTATAAAAAGCTGTGTGGTCCCCAACTGGCTTGAACCTTCAACACTAGTCAAAACAAGTTAAATCCAGCAAAGCAGAAAATACAGTCGTGAGCAAGCAATATGTTGGCTAAATTGTTTGAGATGTCTTGCAATTTGTTAACCTTGAATGGTTTCATTTTGATCAAAATTTACATCCAGTCCTTGTCTGGGCCTTTCTGCCTTTTGCAGCCTTGCAGGTTAAATTCTGTAACTGAATCAAGGACAAATATTGAATACTAAAATATCTGTTTTCTTTCTCCAAAATTAAATTCTTAAGACACATAGATAGTTTTAAGTCTGCCCACAATTAATTCCGTTCACATCCTCCTGCAAGTTAGAGGCACAAAGAGGCTGGCCAGGTTTTGAAATCTGACACTCCATTTTCCTGCCAAAGTGGCTACAAATGGGAAAAATCGGGAGAGAAGTTCTCTCTTTTCTTTCCCTGTCACGTCATGTCCTGACTCTCCAAGCAAGCCTCGGAATTCCCTTAGACAAAGGTAGTGATATTATAAATATCAGGCTCCACAGCCCTGCTCTGTTTTCAGGCCATGCAGCCAGGTCCTTCACCTCTGCAGCATCACGCTTTTGGTTGGTGACAAGAGTCTGTTTCATCTGCACATTTGAGAGCAAACTCGTGGGCTCTGGACTGCATGAGAAGATGGACATTAGAAGCAAATATCTCAAGAATAAATGATAAGCCTTGTCTTTCTCTCAGAACTCAGATATAAAAGGGGCCGAGGCGCTGCAGTGCTGGGAAAAATAAAATTTTCCCAGACTTAACCATTTTCCTTTTCAAAAAGATTTATAACACACATGAATCTCAGATGTCACATCTTATTGTGCATAATTATACTGATGTCTAGACTAAACATTATATATATATACCCACACACACATATAATTATATCTCCTTATGACTATGTATTAATGTTCTTCTATAATACCTATTCCATGGCAGAGTTTGGAACAGTATTTTATGTCTTAATGACTCAGAAAACCTATATGCCATGGGAAATGATTTTATCCAACAAGCAAGTCAGCACTAGACCTGACACCAAAGTCTTAATGAGGTCTTAACTCACCTGTGGTATAATCAGCTATGGGATAAGCATCATATCCTACAACTATAATCACGTAATACATCTTTCTTATCTATTTGAAGATACAAATAAAATGTACGTACATAACTATATATGCCTGGTCATCCCACCCATTAAGATGAAGGCATGCATTCTGTAATCACAAGAGCAGTTAATTACTTTCATGATACATTTCTACCCATTCCAAAAAGTGTTTTAGGTAAGGTTACGCATTTTTAGAGCGTTGTTGGGTAAGGATGAAACAAAAATCAGAGACTGTTACTCCCGTTTATTGGTTTGTAATGTGGATGCATGCTCACCTTGGCAACCACACGCATGTGCTTCTTCTCTCAAGATCTCATTAGCTTGTAGAGCACATTACCAGACAAACTAGATAGATTCTTGACCTACTTAATTTCAATAGTAAAAACTTGCTCAGCTTTTGGTGTGATTTTTTTCCAAGTGACCTTACAATGTACTATATTTTTCCATCAAATATTTGTATGCAGAAGCAGTGAGGTTGAGGTGTATTCTTGGATTCTACTGGGAATAGAGACAACATCACACAAAAGATGAAACAGCACGGCCTGCAACACTTAGACATCTTTACTTGGAGTTTTTGTTCAAAAAAATCTCCATAATAATGTGTAAATGGATTCCTCACATGTTTCTCCAGTGCACCCACATTTATCCACCTATGTTTTACCCAGTAGATCAGCCAGGCCAATAACTTCACAGTATCCAATGTCTTCTCTGAGGTGGAAGATTCCATTATAATTTTTTATTTCTGGTTTCTTACATTTTATGCTTAGCAGAATCCTGTGGAGGCAGAGGCACTCCTACTATAATACCCCTTGGGATGACTTATGGGTGAATTGAATGGGGGAAGCCCACAAATGGGTGAATTGCTGGGGGGAGCCAGATGTGCTTTGGGGATCTCCTGGTCAGTTCTATGATATGCATCTGTGGAACTGAGCAAAGACAAGAAGTGTGGCTAGGAGAAGAGAAGGAAGGAGAAAAAAGTCTTCTTTGATAGAATATGGTGGATCAACTCAGGAAAACACACAGAAAATGCAGTGGATCATGAAGAAATATAATGTGCTCTGACAGCAAATATATTTAACAACAACAAAAAAAGTGTGAGTAAATTTAGTGCTATAAAAAATGCCAAACTAACAGGCTGCTGCTGCAGCTGGGCGCACCAAAGGTTAGCATGAAGTCTTCCCCAAGCAGGTTGGCCCATAGGTCCCAGCATGGACCTACAACATCCCCTTCTGCAGAGCTGCTCTTGAAAGGAATTTCAGAGAACTGAGGACTAATTCACAGAGCACCGCGGCAGTCCCACTGACAGCCTGTTTCACTTGTTAAATAATAATCAGCTCTCAAAATCAGCTCAGAAATTATAAAATAAAGTTACAAAAATAGCACGTAGACCATATGTTAGTTTTCATTTCAAAGTTTATCCTTGCTCTAAAGAAGGTTAAATCATATTCATTTCTCTGAAAACAGTCAAGATATAGGAATTTAAAATACCATGAAAGTGTTATCTATAGAGTGCACTCCGGAGTACCAAGAAAGAAATCACATATGCATGGGATTACAGAATACAATTCAAGTCAGCAGAGACGCACATACAGTAACTAAGAAACAAACATGTTTTTTCTGACTCAGAAAATAGCGTTTGATTTAGTCTTAAGAAATCTGGATCTGTCTAGTCTGTTGGTAGTCATGAACAGACACAAAGAAATGAGATCAATAGTGCACTGTGCTAGCAGGTATGTAAATTATGCTCTGCAAAGAAATAAAAAGAGCTAAATCTAGGTCTCATGCCAAGGAGCCAGTCCGTGTCCCTGCTCTACACACCCTCTGTCAGGGTGGGCACGTCCCCTCCCAGCAGGTCTGCTCCTGTGACTGGAACATCAGCTGAGGCTGCAGGGCCACAGGGTGAAAGACTGCAGTACTCACAGGGAGTGAGAGAGGGAGAAAAAAACAAACAGTCCCACATCTCTGGCAACTCTCAGCAAGTTGGGATGCCTGAGAATTTGTGCTCGGTGCAAAGTAGCTCAGAGGCTGCAAGACCAGTGCCTGCACAGCAAGCGAAACACAGCAGGTAATCCAAAGAGGAGATATGGGACACGGAAAAGTACTTTTTTTCCCCAAAAACAGAATAGAAAAGTATATTAAGACTTCCATCTCCCAAATACTGTGTTTGCCACAGCGTCATTGATGATCACAGCTGGGCTGTGAACCACAGGACAGTGTCTTAATTAAATACCGGGATGTATCATGTGCTCCAAATCCTGACACCGGGTGTCGTTAGGAAGGAGATTCAGAAGGATCCAAGGACTCAAAACAGTAATACCACTTCTATTCATACCACTGCAACTGTATTTAAAAGAACAACAAATATTGTACCGTGGGTGTTTTTTTTTTCCTTATTTATCTGTGAATATTTTGTCTCTAGGAGTTATCACTACTGCCAGACCAAAACACAGATAGCTAAAAAGCACATCAAGGAGAAGCTGACCTGCTCTGAGACTTCAAGGCTATTTTACCATCTCTGCAGCTGTACGAGATACTTAGAGCTGATAATTCAAATAAAAAGTTCAGATTAAATGTGGAGAGAAACTTGATGGTAGATGATATACTGGTGTCATCTGATTTTTTTGGGGCAAGAGATGTCATTTTCTGAATGTATCAACTTTGCAGTTGGTCAGTGTCAGGTTCATTTGATGAGTTCAAGCACAGAACTTCTTGTTCATGCAGTTCTCATACTTGCCACATATTTTACCATCATGTTTCTTGCACATGCAGCCAGCCTTGACAGATATAATCTCCAGACCTACAATGGCTGCATATATTGTGCGTATTTTGGACGGTATGGAAAGAATCTGAAGATACTGCAGCATCTGTTAGTTACATATACAAAAAGGAAACTTAAGAATTACCATATGGGGTTTTGTTGGTCAATATTCCAGAAGTTCCAAGGACATACACTTTAGCTTACCCAATTCTAAGTTGTTCTCATTTTGGGCTTAAAAGAGAAAATCAGGGTTATGTGGCACTGCAAGAAAAAAAACAGTGTTTCTTACATCACAGGTTTGAGCACCTGGCATAACAATTGCATGGGATGCTTCAGGTAAGTTAGGTAGGAAAAGTCTGATGTAAAAATAAATATTTAGGTTGTGTTGTGAGCAGATTTCGGACTCCAAAGCTGCATACCATATTTCTGAAAACCACTTCACCAGTGGCTGAAAACCCCGTAACAATACTGGTGATATATCCTATTTCTAGGCAGTTAACAGCAGACAGTTGAACATGAGTTGCTGATCAGAAATTCTTGCTTAACTGCTGAGTTCTCCTTTTGAATGACTAAACCTGGGAACTGAAAAACAAGGCACGCCAACTCTTTGTGTGCGTGTGTGTGAGAGATGTTTGCATTATTGCTCCCTTTAAATGGTAACTGTGTAGATCCTAAGCACCAAAGCAGCCAACCAATGAATATGACGATAGGCAAGAATAGCTGCTGAGAACAAATGTTTGGGTAAATATTATGGGACAAATAAGCAAATATGTCGTATTTGCAATTGCTCATGTGAAACACACATCATCCTGAGTGTGCATGGAGAAGACTGATAGCTGTCCACAAGTCCACCTGACCGCCCATTTGCCCATGCAGTTCCTCTGCTTTTAGCAGGCACAACTGAGGTAGCGGCACATAAATCAGGCACGTAACTAGGCAGAGACCGTGTGTGAAACCGTGGCCATTTTTCATGGTAGCCAATTCTACTTATTTTATTGCTAGTCTCAGGATAGTTAGTACTTGTATTAAAAGCTCGTTTCCTCCAGTTCTGTAGTTACACAAGGATCTCATATTTCATTAAAAAACAAAACCCAGAAAAAGCTGGCGTGCAGCTCTTCTGGTCACAGGCAAAAGCTTAAAATCAAGAATATGCCGATTCTAAAAGTAGAAAGCAAACTGTAAGAATCCAATATGTTATTTAAAAAATATATTAATTTCCTAAGCCACTCACTCATGATTTTTAAGACTATACTTAAGATATCTCAACATATGGCATTGGGAAAGCTGCTATTTTCAAATGCATAATGTTTTATGAACACGTAAGCAGACAAAGCACTGTAGATACATCAAAACACAGGCGAGGAAGGGACCTTATGCTACAGCAAATTTATTTCTCCTTATATCATATGTCTTGGATTTTTGACCAGTGAGGTACACAATCCTATCTCCCTTTCTCCTCTCCTTTCCGTCCCTCCCAGCACACGTGTCCCACAAACGGCTGCCACCCTCGGTGCCTCGGAACAACCTTCAGACCCTGGACATGCCAACCTGAAAGCGTCAGCCCCGCAGTGCCCACGGCAAAGCCCCAGGGCACTCCCAGCACCTCTGGCTCCTGGAAGCAGGGAGACGCCAGGCAGAACGCACCGAGGCGATCCATGAACACACACCGATTGCTATCGTGTGCATATAAAGCAAATTGCTGTTTTCTGGAAGGAAATTTTCTGTCTTCATTCAAAACTAATATAAATATATAAACACTGAAGGCTCTTCTCCACCTCCCTGTCTCATTTTGTTTGCTTTTTTTAAGCACTGGGTGAGTCACAACGTTGATCAGATTACCTGGTAAACAGGTCTCTAACTTCCCACAAGCTAATGCATAGAAAAGTTTGGATGAAAATGGAGGCAAAAACACAAAAGTTCTCGAGACCAGAATGATTAAAGTCCATGGGATCTGTGCTCAAGAATCATTTCCTTCTGTTATCGTAAATAAAATGTTAAAGCACTGCTAGTTACAGTGCTTTAGGCATGCAGGGAGAAATCACTGAGACCAGTCATTTCTCTCTTATTAAAAAAAAAGCTTTCACATGGGAAGGCTCAGGGAGCAGCCACAACAGTAACCGAAGGTCCCTCCCTGATAGCACAAACAGCTGCTGATTCAATCATAACAAGCAGAGGAACTACGGGCCCAACTCGCTAACAGCTGGCACCGTGCCCACCAGCAGTGTCACATTCAAGAGGCACGGGAAGGATGCTGAGCTGGTCCCGCAAAGACGCGCTGACACAACTGGTACCCAGCTCTGCAGCCAGCCTCAGTGCAACACTGCTCCTTTGGAGAACGCCACTTCTGGCTGCTTCAGCTGTTCCTTCTCATTCAATATCCAAATTCAAAGAAGCAAGCTGAAATTGTACGCTCAAACCTCAGAAAAAAAGCTGGCCACAGAAACATCAGTTATGAATACACAGAGAACAATTTGTTACTAACAGGCAAAGGTGAACCTAGGCTAATGTTACATATTTATATACACCACAAAGAAAGCAGTGAAAAAGGGGGATTAAATGTTCTGAAATGTTGATAGGAAGAAGTCCGATCTTCAGTCTTCATTACAACAGTTTCATATGCACATCAATGTTCACAGCCTGTGCCATTCCTTACCAAATGAGTCTCTCCTTTTAAATCATTTAAATTGTTACAAATTCAAGTTAAGAATCAAAAATGTTTCTTAAAAATCCACTCCTTTGATGTACTGTGAATTACTGCTCTGAGCAAAAGAAAAGAAGAAACAGACCTAGACATATTTGCTGCCTAATTTAGTGCTCATAATAGCTCAGATCTAATCAGTGGAAACAGAATGCAAGAGCACTTACCTACATACATGTGTGTATCTATGTACAAATATATGCATATGTCTGTCTGTGTGGATACATACATTTGCTATCGTTCTAGCACCTGACCTGGTGATTCAGAGCATGCTTCTAATAAACAGCTCCGTGGCCATGACTCATCGCAGCTATATCATGTGTGTTGTAATGCAGCCAGAGAAGGAGAGAGGTGAAGGATGGCAGCAGTGGGAGCACACTGCTGTGGACAATGCACACAGCAAAAGCAGCACCCTCACCAGCTCTGTAGCCAGGAAAACTGCTTCACCACACATTATTTAACTCTGCATTAAACACATGTGGACGCACACAGATATACATACGGACACGTTATGCACACGTATGTGTAGATACAAATGGTAGAAAATGCACAGAATTTACAAGACGAGAAAACCCTCTCACAAAACCTCACACCCTCCCTCCCAGGCGTAGGATTGGAACAGAAATGGGAGTCTAAACCCAGCAGTCATCACGGGCACAAAGCAGGGCAGTAGTACTGGATCCTTACCTGACCATTAGCCACGTTCTGACACTGAAAGTCAAAGATTTCAGCTTCCACTTTGGAGCAATGCTAATGCCCAGAAGTGCAAGCATCAAGTGAATCTGAAATGTCTATGCCTACAATCCACTAAAAATGAATAAGGACCAATATATTCTGGCAGGGAAAATCCGTTAACACTTGCATTAGAGGTTTCAGTGCTTTACTGCAGGTTAGCTAACTGAGAGAAGGTTGATGAGTAGTAATGTTTTTACTACAACAACAGTTCCAAAACCAACATGGCTGGGGCATTTTTAACATCTCACTCTGCCATTTCAAGAAAGAGAGTCAGAGCCCATCTTTTCAGGAAGGACACAATTAGAAAATCTTTGCATTCTTACTTCCCGCCACCATTCAGTTAGCATTTGTTCTAACTGTACATTAACAAGGAGACCCATTTTCCTCTAGAACAAAGCCCAGGCTTGAGGAATGTTCCTCCTCCTACCCTAACCGCTTCAGCATTTAAAGCTTACAAGTAAATTGCTGGACATGAGACCCCGATTGCTGTGCCTACACGATTCATGATTGATGGGTGTAATGAAATTACTAAGTTTTCCTTCCTATTTCTGGCATTATTCAAGTCCAAAGATTATTCCACCAGACGTGTTCTGCGGATGTGATGGGATTAGCCAAATTTCAAAGCTTATTTTTGACCTCCAGCAGAAAATTGAGCACATACGCTATTGAAGCCAACTGGGACTATAGAACATCAAGTTGATTCATCAAATTAGCTCAAACATAATTGTACTGCATGACTGGCTATGGAAGTTGTCAGCTATAAACCTGTCAAAAAGCCATCAGCTTTAATGTTAAATAGAGACACAAAGTAATGTTGTTCTGAAATTGACATTTGTTGGACTTGTGCCTGCTAAAGGATGCTATCTGCTTTGTTTCCTCTTAGAAAAATTTGTAGTCTCAAATACAGACTTGATCGATTGCTGTAGACAAAAGGTAGACATTCTGGTTGCTAGAAATACCAGCTCTAACAAAGTAGAGATATCTGTACTGACTCTATCTAGCAACGTCAATACCAAAATAACAACAGAACACAGACTTAGAAGTCTGTCCAGCAGTTGCAGTGTACAGATTTGGCATATTTTACTATTTACTATCATTGATTTTTATTTAAAAAAAATACAAAACCAGCAGTATGAAAAAAATGTTTTTCTTTTCAAAGCAAAAAGTCAGTGAGTTGGTTATGGAATATGTTGATGTATTTCTAACTGAATGATAAATGCATGCAGATAGCATGCTCACAGAGAGCTGAGCAGTAACTTAAATATCAAATTGTGTCACATATTATCACACACACTAATGGGGTAATAACACAGAAGCATTCTTAATGTAAAACAATGTTAGGTCAAAACTGTATTCAGAGACCTACAACTTCCCCTTAAACTCTTAAAATCAAAAACATACATGGCTTAAGCTTCTGCTCTGCACTCAATCTGTTCCCTTGTAGTTGTGAGTATTGCAAAGGT
Source organism: Perdix hodgsoniae (assembly GCA_035772895.1). NCBI lineage: Eukaryota > Metazoa > Chordata > Aves > Galliformes > Phasianidae > Perdix > Perdix hodgsoniae. The sequence goes on along the minus strand of JAPSGF010000017.1, from coordinate 11,009,961 downwards.
AGGCTGGGTAAATTACAGCTTTAACTCTGCATTTGTTTACCCAGCATGCTTTTAGTCCATTCTGCTAACATGAATATACAATTCTTTGCTTCTCAGTTTCCTGGCTTTTATTTTTGCTTTTTTCTTTTAAATGATGTATGTATTCCTCTTATAATTTATGGGTGATTGATTAGACAGACGGATATGGCCTCTAATGCGTCAATGCATGCTACTGTGAGTCCTCAGCCCACAGAATATTGACATGAAAGACTGTAAATGAAGAGCCTGTGCAAAGCTCTGTGAGCTCAGATGTCAGCCCATGGTGAAAGCTCCCACATGTGCACTGCCGACAGCGTCACGCAATGGCTCAGAGGAGCCTGCTGGTCCTGCCTTGTGACTAGCGAGGAGGTTGAACCTGCAACCCATCATACCATCGGGACGCCCCATCAAGTACCACAGCTTTCATTCCTCCTCTCTGTACCTTGCCTAAGTCCTCCAGCAACATACACCTTGGAGAAGACCGGGTAAAGAGTCATGCAAAGATATGTCCAGGCTGGAAAGCGCATAAGGTGGAAGATACAGATTTAGCACAAAGAATTTTGCATTTGCTTTCACAGAAGCACAACACTTTGGGCAGGGTAAAATAGGAATGAAAAAATGGCACTAAAGGACTTATTATAAGGCAACCGCAGAGAAAAAGTGTCAGGCCAGCAGCTTGCTGAGAAGGAAGTAGCAAGAGGCAATTTGGGCTTCTGATGACTGCACACCAAGTGCCCGCACTGTTATCTTGTGAGCCTCCTTGTATGAGGGACAGGACATCAGATAACAGCATGTGCTTCTTAGATGTTCTGTTTTATTCTCATTGCAGCTATCATTCCACACAATGTTTTTTGTTCTTTTGTTTTATTTTGAGATATATATTTAGTCCTTAGCAATGGACCTGGTCAAATAAATGCTTGGTGTATCTGGGATTTCCTATCCAAAGCAAATCACTGTGCAGCAGCTTTGCTTGCTAAAGTGCATGCAGGGTGAGCATTCAGCCCCACAATGTGTTGGCACACCACAACACAGACAGGACCTCACATTGAGAAACAGCACCTCCTGCCACCAAAGGAGCATGCTGCCCTTCCCCACATACTGCATTCCACCAAGCTCTAGAAATGCTCACTCAGAAGTACTGTAGAAGACGGAACTCTGAAACCAGGGAGAGACTATTCATCTTCAGTGCATGTTTAAACCAAATCTGCTTTTTTAGATGCCAATTTTTAGCCTGGAGCCAGGAATTAGAGCTGAGTGATAAATCCCTGGAAGGGTGATCACAATAGAAATTCTGACAGACACTTAACAGAAGTGGTGCAAACTCAGGGAGCTCAGACTATATACTTTTTACTGATCAGGCACTGGCTATGAGTTTGTTCAGCCAGTGTAAGCACAAAATGTATGTAAGACACACTGCAAAAGCTGCAAATTTGGGGCTTATTTGTAACATTTGGGGGAAGTGACTTCTTTGTACTTTTTTTGCAAAGGTTTCATAATCAGTACATACAGCTGTACAGCTCCTACAGTTGCATATTGTTTTTAAATTGAGAAAAAGAAAAAAAAAAAGAAGAGGCATTTGAAGAGTGACACCTTTATAACGAGAACATTTTCCCCTCCCAAACCTTAGAGAAAGCTATAATGCAGCAAGTGGAACTTGAACTGTGATGGGTTTCTGTACCAACGTTCATAAGATTTGTCACTGTCACATCTTGATAACACTCAAAGCATCTCATTTTCTAAATATAATGTATCACTGTTTAGTGGCTAAAAATGTAAATTACAAAAAATGTAATCATGTTCAAGAAAAAAAAAAAGATCCCTGAATCCCTCAGCATGCACATGACTTAATGTGGAGCTTAGCAATTAAACATAACAGCACTGCATGGACAGCAGCATCACAACACACATTCCCCGTTCTGCACAAATCCCATGCATTCCAAAAGAATCTTTGACTTAGATAAAACGTGTGAATCTGTCCAAAGGGATATGAAACAAATATCTTAGATCTGATTTCTGATGCTTAATGTTTCTTTTCTACTTTTTCCTTCTCTTTCTTTTCCCCTGCTAAATGAGAATTCTGGTATCAGAGAAACAAAAGAAAATATTCAGAATTTGAAACCATCCTGTTAAACTTCAAGCTGAGATGTTCCTTAAAAATATCATATAAGAGCCTTTATGTATATGAAAAGCAGTTTCTTTGCTAAGGGCATTCTTGGAATGCCTGCCTTTAAATCTAAACTATAGAGGATTCATTTATTTGCTAAGCAAATACAATGGCTAATCAGTACCAAAAGAAATTTTCCATGCCCTCAAAACTGCTTCCCACAATGTGTTCCCATCCCTTCCTTTGCTTTACACTGGTATTCATCTGACCTGACAGTAAACTGGTTCCGTGAGATAAACTGAATTTATCTTTGTTGTAGGACTACTTTTTGGCCCTTTTACTTCTGAATTGGCTTGTTGCAGGTAAAGCTATAAGTGCCCTTGCCAAGGAGAGAGAGGAAAAGATTGATGCACAGGATGGTTGCAGCTGAACTGTCCTCACTGGCAGCAAGTTTCCTGTAACCCACTGTATTGTCAGATTCTGCCCTAAGATGCCTACAGCCAGGTACAGCCAGGAAATAAAGTTAGCATTTCTCTTCTCAGGAGAACGCAGGTTACGTGTTGCTACAAAAGATGACTTACTTGTAAGGGCTATAAGCCGTGAGGTGAGGCAGACCAGCAGGAGCTACTCTTAGACTCATCTGCATCAACAACTGGATGTGGCTATTTTAAAATATTTATTAATGAGGGAACAAAGAAACCAAACCTAATTATGCTAAGATCTCTTCTATGCTATTCTGTTGAGGGTGTTTTAGTGTAATGTCAGAGCAATGTAAGTTATCTTAAGTACACAAGAAATGAGTCTGTCAATCTACACACCGGAACTTGATTACTATGAGCAACTGAGTCTATTGATACTCTACAACTGAATTAACCTCCAGCCAGCCAAAAACCACTTAAAAAAATTGCAATCATTGGCTGTTAACTGGTTTGCTATTAAAACATCTCAAGTTCACCTGCAGATCTTACCTGTCCTGACTAAAATGCTTTGTAGGTGTGTTAATGGAAGTTACAGCTGTTATAAATTATCTCCAGACGTTGACAAAAGAAGCAATATGAGGCATATTTTTAAAAAGCACTGGCCGATGCATGGTTAAGTGATTGAGTTGGAAAATGAACCATTCCTTGGGGTTAGCAAATGATTTTTCATCAGCTAGCAGGCTATTAAGTACACCTAGATAATAAACGGATGATTTTAGCAGTAATTCTACTAGCTTCTCATATTTTCCATTTTAAATTCCATGTTACTTTTAAAGGATTCACACATTACATTGATTTACACCACAGAGAAGAGAGCCAATGATGTCCTTTAATGTCGGAGACAGTGCATTATTATTTATCATTAAGCCTACTTTTTTTTTTATTATTCCTCCACCTTATGAAACATTTGAGAAACGTCTGCCTGCCCAGCTGAGATGTGAGCAGCGCGATTCCTCACGCAGGGCACACCCTTGTAATGAGGTGCAGTTTCCCAAGGTTGTGGGTTTTGCTGCTTTCTGACTATTTAAAACTTGATCTTCTGTTGGCCATCCTTGTAAATCCTCCCGTCTTCCACAGGAGCTCATAGCTCAATCATGTGAACTCAAGTTACCGGTAGAAACTAGAGAACAAAATCTTTACATTAATGAGATTATTTGCATGAAATGTTATTTCAATAAGACCGCCTAGGGAAGGAGTCTGTTCACACTTGATTTTCCACATTTGTTATTATATTTCTTGCCCAAAAGAGCAATTTTGGGAAATGAATGCAAAGATACAGTATTGGAACTGATGGTCAGTTCCAATGGAATAGAAACTAATTTTTAACACAGAAGAAACTGGGGCAACAGACACAGATTAAGAAGTGGTAGAACTGCACCTTCTTATCGTGTTCCAATGCAGTTACTCACTTAGAACATTAAAATGTTTGATAAACCATTCTTTTTTAATTCATTTATATGGAAGAGATATTCATAATTTCAGAACCTTTCTTTCTACAATAGCAAATATGTCAGTGCCCGCCTGTTCTTCTCATTCGGGGTATTCATAGCCTACTACTCACTGCACAACTTCTTTTCTAGCAGCATTCAGAGAATGGTGAAAAAGTTATTTAAAGCAAATTTGTTAAACTGGGTTCATGCGAGTTCAGCCTTAGGGGCAAAACCAGTACTTTCATACTCATACAGGAAGGCAAACTTTTACAATGAAACAAAAAAGCACAAATATTCACTGAGTCTGGAGTTCCATTACAAAGTGAGAAATCAATTTATGGTTTATAGTTTTATATCAAAAGCAGATGAAACTTGGAAATTTCAGAAGAGTTGGGCTATGTAGTTTTGGATTTATTCAAACTTTAAATTCAAAATGAAACTGAGAGATGTGAACTTAAGTGGCTGATGCTGCAGAAAATGTTGTGATCTATGTAGATGTCTATTGCAATTTACTTTCACAAGATTGCATACTTTCCTGGTAATTACAGACCCCTCCTGCATAAGCAATAATTTTCCATTCAAACTTCTACAGCACAGCCTGTTCCTCTCCTTCTTCAGAACAGCACTGAACGCAAATGAACAGATTTATCACACCTTTTTCCATATTAGCCCTTCAGAAATTTGGTTCTTGAACCATTATAGAGCAAATAACTCATAAACTCTCATACGTTCCAACATTTTGAAGTTCAAAATCTAAAATTTCTTTCCAGCAAAAAGCTCTTCTCACATTTCCTTGTGAGATACTCTGTCCAGTTTGAACACGGAAACACATTTTTCAAAAGAATAGCAAAATTCATAACTCCAGAAAAAAATAAAATGAAGAAATGTACAGGAGATCCCATGGTGCTTTATGCATGAGCAATACTTCATGCTAATTTCCCCAAGTGCAAATTTCCCCTCCTCAGCCTGGGTAGTCTCTGGGTCAGCTCTTTTCATGGTTGATGTCGCCCTGACCTAGGATTGCTCATTTATTCCCTAATGTGTAAAATGAATCTTTAGCAAAACTGCCAAGATATTGTGTTAGAAATACCTAAGCAAAACGTTCATCTGAAATATGCTCAGCTTTGGTATGTCCACCAGCTGAATGACAGGCCAGCTTGAATCCATCGCATGGCTCTGAGTGAACGTGCAGGACAATTACATGATCTGGAATTCCCAAATGTACTTAAGAAATACTGTACAAAGCTAAAACATGTGAATAAGAATGCATTAAGCTAGAAAACATCTGCTCTCCATAAAATCAACTTTTCTTCAGATCAGGAAGGAAAAGAATTTCAGTAAAAATAAGCATGCAGGCGTATTTTCAAGGTGTTATGAGTGTGACTTACTTAAGTGAAAAGTGTTGTGGCTAAAACACACATGGCTGAAATGCATTAAATTTAGTAGGACTTTTCCCACAGTGCTTTGGAAATTTACACTGAGATACGTTCTGACACAGTCAGATAAGGTATCGCATATGTTTACCTAAACAGTAGCCTGTGCCAAAGACTGAAAGTATAGAACTGACTGCTGTATTTAGATATAGCAGTTGGTATACCAGCAAACAGCAAATTCCAAGCCCACCTGAAATTGGTTTTATAAGCGAAGTTACGTTCACACCTTTCAGCAAAGCAGGCCTAAAAATGCTTCAAAACTGCTGGCCTTGGATGCAGTGAAATCAAGGTAGAAATCCACTCTCCAAACCCTGTGAATTCAGGGGCAGCACTGGTCACCAAGGCTGCAGTTCAGC